>WBNM01008900.1:180058-211291 GCA_013399055.1 Ramphastos sulfuratus | reverse complement strand
CCCCCCCCCCCCAACTGAATTAATGAATCTAAAAATTACAGAAGTGCAAACTAAACTATTTTCCTGCTAAAGGGTGAAATGCTGAGAACCAGAATCAAAGCATGCAGAAGAAAACAGAAGGGAAACAGGGTTGAAAGCAGGAAGCGTGTCAGGAATCCAACAGAGGACAGGAAACGAGCTCATTCCACCTAGTAGGTGTGTAGTGAAAAGGCAATCAGAACAAGGGAAAAAGGAAAAAAAAAAAAAAGTGATCCTTAAAGCTCCAATGCCTACATGTACTCACCAAGTGGAGGAAAGCCCCGAGCAGGGCTTGTATCTCGACTGCTCTCACGGCTGGTATCACGGCTGCACCCCTGACTCATGCTGGGTCGGGGGATACGACTGCTCCGTGCTAGCATGCAGCATGGAGAGTTTCAGAGAAGGTGAACAAGTTTAATGAGGACAGAAGGCTCAAAGTCAAGTCACATTTCTGTTAGTTACGGTAATTATTACATCAGTAATTATAATTTGCAGCAGCCTGCTCAGGCTCTTTAAAACCAACTACCTTACATGCTGAGCTGTGCTTGTCATGTGAAATTTCAGCAGCACTAAGTGTCTGCTCGACAGTCTGCTTTTACTCTTAAGCAATCTAAACTTTGTTATTCAAGTGGAACAGGAATTTTCAATCATTTAGGGGAGCTCTACTGTTACGAAACATGCAAAACAGATGAGACTTAAAGTCTTACAGATTATTTGTTCCTTAATTATAAGATAAACACTATTCTGGAACAAAGTAGCAGGTCTAAGCAGTCACAACACTAACATGCTATTTTTACACAGATTTGCCTTTCACAAGAATAGCTTAGCCACAAACAGATATGCTAAGGAAAAAAGATGTATTGTACAGACTGGCAGAGATGTTTTTTCTCCAATGAAAGATACTGGGAAAAGGCATTAAGAAACTGAACATCCAAAAGATGGGTCAAAAAGTGACTTGAATCTTAGGACGGCAGCAGCTTCAGATGGAACTCCTGCTCCTCAAGTATTTCTAAAACATAAGCAATCTGAAGAGGAGATTTAAACTATCTTCCTTGAAAGTATCCTACATCAAGACGACTCTGGCGCTACAGCTATCAAGCATTCAATTTCCCACAGTCTAATAATAAAGTTCATGTCTATCAGCTGTAGCATGGGAACTCATATGCATGCTCTTCATTTGGCCAATTGCAAAGCAGAAGATAGAGTTAAGCTGCTTTCATAAGTTTTTGAGTTTTTTTAAATGAATCCCATTGGCTTTAGCTGAAGTTTTTTCCAAGTAGGATAAAACAGAATTAGGCCCTTAGAAGATTGCTCAGTATCAAGTAGTATTATTATTATTAATAATGTTATTGTTGTTATTATTATTGTTGTTGTCGTTGTTATTGTTATTATTTTATAAAATGATAATTTTGGGTACTTTATCATTTTATAAATGTAACCCAATAATAATTTTGGGTACTATTACTCCTTTGTAAATTCTGCATTAGTTCAACATGAAAGATGTTTACAGAAAGTTATTAAATAAGCTTTATGCTCAGTACAGAATTCAGTGTTTTCTTAGGTAAAATAGCAGCTAGCTATCATGAATTTACCTTGAAGAATTTTATGTCTAAAGAAAGATTCACTTTGTCTTTTGAAAAGGTAGTAGCACATTTTCAGTGTTCAGAAAAAGCCTTTAAAGAATTTTCTCATGCACAGAGTAAAACCTAACCTGCCACTTTTGATGACAATGCAGCAGAAGCACATATGCCTAACAAACCTGCTTTATACTAATACTTTAAAAATATCCTCATATTTATAAAAAGTGCCATTTGCATGCTGCAAAGTATGTCTATTCTTATAGATCTGTGGGCTTGTATATGGAACTTAAATGCCTAGATTCGAGATAACAAAGTTTTCCTACAGTGTTTTTCTAGGCTCATATACCATGGGTATATTAGTACATTCAGGCAAACCAGTAGAGAACAAAGTAAAAACTTTCACATTTAGGCTTTAAAATTCAAATACAGACTGCTGCCTGACTCTTAGTTCATTAAATCCCTCCCAGCTTTGCAAAACCTAGCTCATAGCTCTCGGATGAATTAATGGTGCTGATGGTTGACTGTTGATGTCAGAAAACACAAGACGAGCTACTGACCAAGTTGACTAGATCATCATATCAATGTCTAAAACTTTTGAGTCAGTTAGATACCCTTACATTAAATAAAACAGACTAAACTACACGAACTCAATGAAATCACGGTCCATGAGTACAATAATCCCACCTCAGATATACATGGAAAAATGCTGACAAGTGAACTGCAAGTAAAAGAAACACTCTAAGGTCTTCCACAAGTACTTGCTTGAAACTGAGGATTCCCTAGAAGCCAGCTTCTCATTCTTGGGTCTCATGCTTATGTGTAAATATTGGCAGCCGTCCAATCAAGTTTCCATAAGCATTAATTTCTGTAGTATTTTCTCAAGCAGAGAAAATCTGTCAATCTTTTCTACAGCATAACCCTACTAAAACCAGCAAAGGTTCTTTAGAGAGGGAGAGATATAAATGATTAAATTAATGGATGCACAAAGTACATTCTCCTTCCATAACAGCTAACAGCAGCAGCCTGAAGTATGAAGAAATGCACTTCAATTGCATGAGAGAAGACTAGTAAGGACAATGCCACAGATGAAGCACAACACTGACTGCACAAACAGAGCATCCAAAACCAAACACTGGGTACTTCACAACTACAGGTCAAATAAAATATTTATGTGTTACTGGATAGAAATTAAAAAAAAAAAGAAGGTTAAAAAGAACCAAATGATGAGTCTGTTGTGAACTCCCAGGCACCTGCATCACCACTTTGTGTTGTGTAGGGAAAATTGAATATTAGCTGCTCAGAGGATTATCTTTGGGCATTACAAGAGTCAGGACTGATGTAATTTAGACAAGTCTCTCATACTGTCACAGTCTGTCTTTGCAGAACAGGCAGAGAAGTCAGGCGTAAGTCACTTTCAGAGCTCCCAATCCCCAAAAGTTGGGCAGAAAATAAGTAAATTAATAATAAAAATGATTTAAAGGAGTAGGCAGGATAAAAGCAGACAGTGTGCCCACAGATAGCTCTGGACTGGAAGCCTAGAACAGAACACACACAGGTTGTTTTCAATAAAATCCCTACTTTCTAGGTGTGTACTCCACACAACTTACCAGTTTCAACTGGAAAGTTAGAGCAGTTGAATGTGGTTCACACCACTATTAAAACACACTATTAGGCTTACACAGTGGAACCCAACAGATGCAAATATCCTGAGAAGAAACTGATAGCACTCCTGTTCACCTATTCACCACTTGGAAGAAATCTGTATTCCTCAGGGTGTCATTTTCTAATGATTCTTAAGAGCAGACTAAAAATTATCAGAATATCTTTCACATTAAAAAAAACAAAAACCCAAAAATCAAAGAGCCTGCAAATGCTGACAGAACAGCCAAAGGAAAGCTCTGCAGTGGGGTACACCAAGCAGAAACAAATCAGAAACTGGCTTTAACTTTTTAACAAGTACACAAAGCACAACTCAGAAGAGTGCTGCAGCATAAAACTGGTAGCCAGTAGTGCATGCTTCACTTCTTGGCGAATGACAATCTGGAATCTCTTGCTGCTTTTAGATCCACCTGTGCAACACAATCTGCTGATCATCCAACAGAATTCACTTCAAGCAGATAAGCTTCCAACCCACGGAACATCAACTTTTTCTTTAAATTATGTCCTTCAAGGGGGGCAGATGAATTCTGAGATTAAGTGGACTACATTCTTCCTTCCCCAGAAGGGTAGTACTGATAGTACACCTCACAGCAAAGGCAAGCTTAAAACAAGGAACCACCACAAAGCAGGGCCATATAGGTGATCCCACAGGACCTCAGCATGCCAAATGTGCCTTGCTATGCTGTCTCCTGAAAAATAATTTATTACTTTAAGGTTTCCAGCATACAGAACATACTTCATGGTCATCATAGAAATCTAAGCTAGCAGGTAGATACTGATTCTAATAGGCATCCATATGCAGAGCCTCTATTAGCTTGCTACTGTCCTAGAAGGGCCTGAAAAACTCCAGTGATTGATTTCTGTGTAAAGTCCAACTGCATGCAGGTACCTAGACTCGATGTTTAATCTTGCACGCAAAGCATTGGTCCAGCTTCAACTCTCAGTCACCTTTGCAAAAAGTACACATCGATGGATGCGTCACGAACAGAATCTAGGAATTACTCATTTCTAACTGCCTGATCTGCAAGATGGTTCAATAGCTGCTGCACTGCAACTTGACCACAGGCTTAGGAGCTGTTTTCAGCCCATGGGATAAGCACATATGGATCAAATAAATAATCCCACAAAGCCTTGAGTATTGCATATACATCAGATGTCATCTGTGATCGAACACCACCTTGAACTGGACTCTGAAAAGGTCCAGCAACATATTCAGGATTAAGGTGAGTGGGAGTCTACTGAAATGAGCAAATGAAAAAAAAAAAAAAAAAAAAAAGTCAAGCAAAGATAGGGACTGAAGCAACACAATAAGCAAGCATAAAATACTGTTAGCTACCATGGTATAAAGTAATAAATACAACATAATAATGGTATCAATGGCTCAAAAGCCATCTCCATCCAAGTCAATGTTACATTTTCAAAATCCAATAAATAAACAGAATTTCTGCAACTGAGTAGTGAAGGCAACACAAGTGTCAGACTCTACAGCTCCCCTAACAGCCCAAAAGAACAGGCAATGGCCATCGACCAGAGGTCACATATGGCAGAGCTCTCTCCCACTCCCAAAGAACAAGCACTGACTGTGTTCACAGGGAGAACCTCAGAAGAATGAGAAATAATTTACACTCCCAAAAGAATTCAAGGCTCTCGTAATACACCTGAAAGCAGGGAACCCAAGAGTGAGGATTTTACATGAGGTAATTTTCCTTTAGATGCTTGAGACTGTTTCATATCAGACCACGTAACATGATGATCAGCTTAAGCATGTGATGGTACTATCCATCACTCTGTTACCTCTTAGAAAACAACGTTCTGCTGCAGAGGGTTTGTAGAACAAGTAGCTCTAATACGTGGGAGGCAATTTACATTTTAAAAGCAACAAACAGAACAGCGCAATGTATTTGATACAGAGACCATAAAACAGATCAGACATGAGAAGAACTTTGAATCTGGAAAAGTAATCACATTGAACATGCAATACTTTTTTATGAATCATAACAGCATACGCACTCAGGTACTTTCAATTCATTTCAATATACTTAAGAGTGAATATTTCTCTGCTAACAACATTCTAAATGGAAAAAATAGCTTACATGTAAAATACAATTGCTATGGCAATAGTTAAAAATTTAGTTGACAACAGTAGGGCTAAAATCTCAATAAATTTCAATCTACTAGGTAAACTCTTTGGAAACAAAATGATTTTAGCAACAGTATTTAAAGTGTTCTTCCTCTACATCTGCTTCAGACTTATGAAAATTTTATTTCCATTTAAAAATGAAAGAAGTATTTACTTGTTCAGACAGCACAATAATTTTTCATCTTGGTTGAGACACACAAGTTCATATACAATGATGCTTACTCACCTCATAAAAAAAGTCTGCTGATAAACTTGAAACTAAAGACTATTACAGAATATTTACATTACAGTCACTGAGACAAGATTATTGGAAGCAAAAGAACTAAAGCCTAAAACATCTAAGAAAGTGGCTCCAAGATATTAAGGATAAGAGAAGCAAACCATTTAAGTTGCAAATTTTCTAAAAGTAATCCAAGAAGGTGCTTTTTGTCCTTGATGCCAACTGACTGTAAAGAGTGCTCAGCTCATTTTAGGACTAGCTGCTGATGTCAAATGTGGTATTTTTGCTCTGATGGTTATTCACGGCAACTGTTTTTGCTGCCTGATCTAGTAACATCACTCTTGTTGAATTTCAAGCAGAAGACATCTTATGACATCTATAGCCTACTTAAAAACTGTAGCAAATCTGGAAAAGTTAAAATTGCTTTCCTACAAACCACAAGTCACATGAACTTGTCAGATGAAAAACTCGGGAAAATAACAGTAACACACAAACAGTTCCCTAGTCAGCAGGAAAGTCCTTCCCTCCAGCACACTGGTGAGCATATCACTGCAATAACTTCTCTTACCTAGTCCTATTCTGCTGGGACTCGTCTCTCGACTGCATCCCTGGCTCCGAGGGATCTTGCTGCGCTTCTCTGAAGACGATGGCACCTGCTGGACTCTGGATGTTCCACCGCCCAGGCCACCATAGGAGCTTCCTAACAGCTTACCCGGAGAACTGGACCGGCTACCAGCTAGAAGAGAATAATGGAAAAACCAAATTACCCCCCAGCAAGATTTCAAATACTGTAACACAATAAGCTCTAAGAATTTATCTGAATCACTAGAATCTGGAAACATTCCCCATGGACTTTTGAGGAAGACTGAGGAAAGCTGGTGGATAATAAACACTGACATCAGCAACTCTGCCTATATATACAAACCATGGTGCTCAGCTGAGAGCAAAACCAAAGCAGACATTGCAGTGTATGAATACCCTAGCTGGCTTTAAGTAGGCTTGTGGAGGTGCCTGGAGCAGTCTTGCTGCGGCAGCATGGAATTCACAGGCTGCTTCAACTCCCTGAAGCAACATGAATTAGTCTGTGTGGAAAGCTGAGCTGCAGCATACTGGCTTCTGGCACAGGTAACTGCTGCAAAGCAGCTCAGGCATCTTCACATCACATTGTAGTGTCAGTATTACTTTCCTGCAATAATTCACTGAAGGAAAATTATAAAAACAACTCCAACATCAAGAGCAGCAGATCCATACATAAAAGGTAACATAAATAAGCCTGTCGCATCTGTAGAGATGCTGGCTTACTTAAGTCTGATTGGGTAAACATGAGTTACATGGTTTTCAGGTAGAGAACATTTTTAGCACACTGAGTATTTGGCCTGCTTTATTTTCTTTTGTCTGCTTGATTAGAAGAAAAATAAACTTGCCATGAACTAAACTACATGGTTTGCAAGAATCTACTAACCAAGATTTATTTCCATATTTACATTCCAGCTGCAGTAGATATTTCTATCTCAGATAGTCTTGATGTCTAACTCAAAGGGCTGATAATACTTTTTAAAATAATATGGTTTTTGCTGTGTATCTTTATTTGGTAAACTGTTCAAGATTAAGTAGCTTAGAGGTAAGCATAAGCAACTGCGAAAGTAACAGATTCAACACTTTTTTTTTTTTGTGGTGCTGGCTGCACACACATGCCCACCCCCTCCCCCAAAAATGAGAATACTTGTGAGAGATGCCAGTCTCTCACACAGCATCCACACCCTAAAAGCCTAGGCTCCTCTCAGTTACACTGCTGCAATCTCACTGATGTCAGCAGGGTTGCAGTGAAATAACTGAAGGAATTTAGTATCTAGGGTTTAAGCTTCAGCCATGAGCCAGCTTCCATATGCAGAATGTATGCTTACCATGTTTGGTTACTATGAAACAGAAAAATCACTTGCCACACACATTTGGATTTATGGCTATAAATAAAAGCTTAATTCTCAGGAGAGAGTGAGTGAAGCTAAAAGCTTAGCAGTTAAAAATTGTGAAGGAAATCATGTAAGAAAACAAGAAAGGGAAAATGTTTCTTACCACCAGCAGGATTAGCTGATCTGGATCCTTGATTATGAGGGCAGACCAAAGGACAGGCAAAAAGTGGATTAAAAGACAGCAAGACAATACAGCATTCAGCATGCGGTTTATGTTATACACAATACAGACAGATTTATTTACAAACACTCCTAAAGCCTCGGCAGAACACAGTGAGTTAACCTTCAGGTGGGACTACATTTCCCAAGGCAGATCACCTGCTTAACTAAATGTCAACCAACACACCAAGACACAAGTTCTGCTCTAAATTACACTCCTGCCCAGTCTGCAAAACAGCAACTGGATTACCAGCTGTATGGGCATGGAGGATTTGGTCCATATGATGTTTGAATTCATAAGTTATCTCAAGTAATGCTTGGCTTAACAATAAAGATCACATATGGCTGGGCTAGGTTGGAAACACGATTCAGCAAACTAGACAACGACAGCAGGTTTAGATATGACCACTCTAAAGCTTCTTGAGATACTCTATAAAAAACTCCCTTTGAAATCTCTGGATATCCAACTATTCTCTAAATTATTAAATATAATATTAAATATTGAGACTTGTCTCACCTAGTCTGATAATTTTTCACCCAACTAAGTTCAAGAAAAAAAGGTAATCTCTGCCTCAGATAATCTTTAGTTTTCCAACTGAAGAAATCAGTTTAGATCAGCATAACGAAGTCCAAATTCCCTCATGACCTCAGTGTGAAGATTTCCATTTTGCCTTATCCTCTCTCTTCAGATATAAACTGTTTCTCCATCTCACCAGCATGACAGAGTAAAGCAATGAAAGAATGAACAGAAAAGGGTTTTTAAATGGGGGTACAATGCAAGACAAGTTCTCAGAACAGACAGGTCTGTCCCACAAATCTCATCTGTTGTTATCCTTAAGTTTAGAGGACCTCAAAACATAAGTGGCTTTCTCCCTTCAATTCCTTTTAGAGTGACAAACTCTCCTTAAACACACATGACAAATATTCAGCAGCAGCACCACGTGTATGGCTCCTAAGGGAAAAAACAAGCCTTGCCAGGAAGCCAGAGAGCATAGATGTGTTATGTGAATCAGAGAGCAGAACTGTTTCCCCCATACCTGCACTAAATAGGTAATGTCCTATATTAAATTGATACTAAATCCTTTTAACTTTAGACAGCTCACATGCTATACAAACAGAAATACAGTCACATAAGCAGAAGCTTGGCAGAGCAAGAACCCAGGACAGCAATCAGCTACAGATACAGAGAGTGTCTCAGTGGGACCCACTGCAAATTATTAAGTACTACACATTACAGCACATTAAATTTTGCTGTGCAATTGGTAAAAAAAAAAAAAAAAAAAATATAGGCAGCAACTACAGCACTCAGATTTGGGGCCCTATTTGTCAACAAAAGCACACACTGGTTAAGGGGGATTTGTTTTGCTACATGTCCAAATGAGCCAGCCAAATCCTCCGCTGATGCTAATAGAGTTCAAGAGAAATGCATTAATAACTATTTGTTCTGCTTCCCCAGAAATAAAACATTTCTTACGCTGGGACTGAGAAACTACTTTAGCCCGGCTGCGGCCTCGGGTATCGGCAGGTGTCGAGGTGACGCTTGTGGCACTGCCAGAGCTCTGTCTCCTTGTACGAATACGACCTGGAGGAGAAGAAAGACAATCAGTCAGACTGTTAACAGCTTTCTTCCAAAGGCAGCAGTGTCTAACACGGTGTTCTGTGCTTGCAGAGTTGCCATACACACAATTAACCAGAGTAAAAAAAGAATTTTACAGGGAGAGGCAACATCTTTTATTAGACTGGCTGAGACACAGGAGAGGAGTGGAAACAAAAACTTGCTTTCTGTAATGCTACCAGCCAGTTTAATGAAAAAACATTACCTCTCTATAGCCTTGGCTTCTGTTCTACAGTAGCTTCTTTACAAAGGATCAACAAGCAAAATTTCACTCTCCTAAATGCTGCTTCATATGTAAAATTATTACTTTCTGAGAAGGCGATCACCCTTTCAGAGACAGGTGTCACAGCTGCCCCCACAAATTCCATCCCTGGGATTTCCAGTTAGCAGTTTGGTGCTTTACATCCTGCTCTACACAAAGCAGGCTGGCATGCGTTGCAGGGACGGGCTGTTGGTGCAGCTTGACTACACTTTGATTTCATTCTCATCGGATTTTCCCTGCTGTTTGCAGATACCTCATATTTATCCCAAGATCAGTGTAACTTTCCTTGTAATGGAGAATCCCATTTAACACAATCAACACTGTGGAAAAATGATTGCGTGTCTCCTCTTTATTTAAGCAGAGAATGGCTACACAGTCTCAAAGCGTTCTTGGTCCTTTTGCTGTCCGCTCCTCATGAAAAAGTCCCAGAAATTTGAGCTAGAAAAGCTTACAGGGTCATCAGTTCATCCCCTTCCTGGGGCAGGGCTGATTCCTACAGAATGCTCTTTCCAATGCTTAAGCTTCAATTATCTGTCTCTAGTTAATGGGAAAGAAATGATAATTAAGAACAACACAAAGAAAGCCTACATTAGTACTTTTCAACAACTCAGTTCTCAGCCAAATCTGAAGCTGTTTCTCAGGACTCATGCCAGTGATAGCCTGCATTCAGAGGATGACTTCAAGTTTCAGGCATAATAAAAGGAGAAAAAAACCAAACAGGACAGGTAAGAGAAGAGTCTAGACAACTGCACCCACTGGTGGCAGATAGCCATCTCCTGCCCTTTGTCTCCACCATAGGCATACAGAGAAATAGGAACAGAGAGAGATATACACATTCCATCCCCCAAAAATTAAGCAAAACCACTTCACATGAGGTATACATGCAGGACAAGACAACAGCAAGCAGCCCAAGCTGAATGGATCAAGAGCTCTGTTCTCCTCTAAGCTCTCAAAATATTCATAACATGATCTGAAAGTTTCTGATACACATATGGCGATAAAGACATTACTTTTGAGAAGAAAGCCTAGATATTTTTGCAGGGGAAAAAAGCCAAGAAGAGATCTGTACTTCAAGACTCTCCACCAGCACCTAGTTCTAAGATAGCTCAGTAGGCAAGATACAGGTATCAACATTCAAACAATTGTTTGGACATGAGACACAGAAGAAATCACTAACACAAAATATAAGATAAACAAGGTACTTTTTAACTACTGGTTCAGCTAAAGCTCTGAGAACATCTACATGGGTCCAGTGGTCTAAGGAAGTGAAAATGATAGGAGACAAAGGGTTCTTGCACAGGAGGAACATAATCCCAACCTAATACTGGTTTGCTCATCCTAAAAAGGCTGACACGCATTTGAACACTGCACTGGACTTCAATTGTGCTAATTGAAACAAGAAAAGCAGAAACTAGAAATGATGCAAAAATGATGTACTGGTAACTGTGCTATTGCAGCAGTTGTACAGCTCACCCTAGGAGTATTTGTTCTTTCAAGCCCATGGGATAAAATAAAACATGAGGGGGAAAAAACGCCTCTCAAATTCAAGAGGAAGTGTAAACATCAGACAATTACAGGGAAAAAATGCCATCTGACATGCAGTACGTATTTCTTGAACCATCAACTGTTCATGTAATTTGGAAGTTTTGTTTTCTCAACTTTAACAACCATGTATTTATTTTTTCATACAGGTAACTACTCTTACTTGCAATAAAAAATAACTCTAAATACCTGACTCAAAGCTCCTCTTCAAGAAAAAAGATTTTTCCTATTCAAGTAAAATTTTTAGCTGTAAGATGAAAAAAGAACCAATTTGAAGTAAAAATTGGTTATGATGATTGGGGCGCTTGAGCATCTCCCCTACGAAGTGAGACTGAGAAACCTGAGGCAGTTTTAGTCTGGAGAAGAGAAGAAAGAGGTGATCGATGTATACAAATATCTGAGGGATGGGTGTCAAGTGGATGGGGACAATCTCTTTTTGGTGATAAGCAGCAGTAGGACAACGAGCAATGGTCACAAATTGGAACATCGAAGGTTTCACCTTAACATGAGGAAAAACTTCTTTACAGTGAGGGTGACAGAGCACTGGCACAGGCTGCCTAGAGAAGTTATGGAGTCTCCTTCTCTGGAGACTTTCAAAACCCACCTGGATGCATTCCTGTGCAAACTACCCTAAGGGATCCTGCCTTGGCAGGGGGGTTGGACTCGATCTCTGGAGATCCCTTCCAACCTCTAAAGTTCTGTGATTCTGTGAAAATTCCTTTAGACAAATCTGTGTGAGACAGAAAACCTGTGCAGAAATCTCGGATATTTCCTATGTTAACTGATCTTCACATGCATGCACTTCTAAACTACAGAATTATAGAATCATTAACGTTGAAATAGACCTCCTAAGACAGTCAAGTCCAATCATCAGCCCAACACCACCATGCCCCCTAAATTGCGTCCCCAAGCTGCCATGCATACAGGCTTTTTGAACACCTCCCAGGATGGTGATTCCACCACCACTCTGGGCAGCAAGTTCCAGTGCTCAATCACTCTTTCTGTATAGAAATTTTTCCTAATATCCAATCTAAACGTCCCACAGAGCAACTTGAGTCTATGCCCTAAAGGACTGTTGCTTGTTACTTGGGAGAAAAGAGCAACAGTCACATCTCACTACAACCTCCTTTCAGGTAGTTGTAAAGAGCAATAAATGCTTCCTCTTCTCCAGACTTAAGAGATCCCTTAGCTTCTTGTTCACTAAACCCTTCACAATCTTCATTACCCTTCTCTGGACACGCTCCTGGAACTTAGCATCTCAACGGAATGAAGTACTTGAGGTGCAGACTAACCAGTGTCAAGTCTTGTGATTAGTCTTACAATATCTAAAATCTTACTTCCTTTATAGTAGTGTAAGATGAATCAGTAGTTGTCTGGCTTGAACATATCAGTATTTTTAATATACATTATACCAAGTATAGCAATGCGTATCTGGAGTTCAGCTACACAATGCAAACTTCTCTACTATAATTCCCTTAAGAACTTCACCTGCAAATCAGTTTGCATTCACATCAAAGAGCTATTTGCATATAAGACTATTTGTGTGGCTTCATCTCTATCACTTTACCCCAGACAGAAAAACTAATTTCAAACAGAAATGGAAATAACACATCAAATAATTTATTCAGGCTTTTTTTTTTGTTTTCTTAAACTCAAGCAAACACTTCCCCTCCCAAAATTTCTTAGCTTTCAAGTGGGTTTGTTTCCATATCTAGCTCAATCTGCAAATGTAGCGATTTGTATTTCATAACCATTATTTTTTCTGTGGTTTTTAAAATAATTACTGCACAACTGCTGCACAATTACTGACAAGAGCAATAGAGCAAAGGAACAGATAAAGACTGCCCCAATTAGTTTCCAAAAACTGTAAGAGTCTTTTCAAAAAGAGTCCTTGATCTAAATTTGACATGAGACACATTGCTGCTGGTACAGAAAGTATTTTGAAAGTTTCCATACAAATGCTTTCTGTTTTGAAACCATTTGTGATTTATTTTAGATTTTGGTTTTATTTAAGATTACTGTCAGTTTTACAACAATCAATGGATTAGAATCAAACCTGAAATGTCTACCATATGTCTAAACTTAGGAAGGTTGTTTTGTTTTGTGGGGTTTTTGGTGGTTGGTTTTGGGTTTTCTTGCTTTGTTTTTTAAAAAGGGAAGGAAAATTCTATGACAATGGGTTTTTGCATTATAAGAGGCTTCATCCAGCAGTGTTGTTCTGAGCTCCTCTGGGTGGACACTGCAGCACCTCTGTCCTCAGAACAGATACTGGCTTTGTGAGAATCAGCCTGGATATTACTCTGAAGAAAATGGTTCTCAAATAGTCTGGAAGTGGTATGTAACAGCTCCACAATTCAGTTTAATCCTATTACCACAGAAGTTATACATGAAAGCACTGGTCTCTCCATGGATCACATTAACACATTTAGGTTACTCGGCACCAGGTTCTTCCCTCACTTGGGAGAAAAACATTCCTGAAAGACTCTCTAGGACCCCTTGCTGGCTGTGTCACTGTGAAATGACACATGCACACCCCCATTAAAACTTGCTTTGCATACAGATCTCTAAATAACTTTTTATGACAATGACTGGAATGGCTTCCATGCATATTTAGCATGTGTCCAACATTATACTAGTGAAGACTTGACTATGCATCATAATATCCCCCAAGAAGTGTGTGGCCCTTACTGGAAAACAATGGCATATGCTGTCTCTGGGTTTTACAAAAGAACTCCCTCTAAAGCAGACAGTTGAGGGAATAATAGCAGTACCACTTTGTCCTATACCAACAAGCACTGGGAAATCAAGTCAGCACTTGCAAAAGGATGGAGCAAGAGAACATGGAAACCTACTACCTGACCATTTTCATTTTAAGATATCACCTTCAGTCATGTCTTTGAATCAAGACTTGCTTTTGATGAAAAAGGAGAACTTGAAGGTAGAGAAGAAAATAAAAATAGTGATTTCAAACTTGCATTACTACTGAAGCCTTTGGTAAGCAGTCAAAATGTCCAACTGAGCAGACCACACTATTTGAGCTTAAACTATACGAAAAATGTAATAAATCAGATTCTATTTCCCTCCTAGTTAGTAATAAAAACTAGTAAAACTTGTGCCACTGCAATTTTGACTCTGGAAACATCCAATTCTGTTTTAAATTTCCCAGTTTCAATACAGATCAGCATTTATGCTTCCCTCTTTTGGGAAAGGCTCATCTGACAGGCTTGTCTTTATGCTTACTTCAAAAAAGGCAGCCAAGACAACAGAAGTACTCTACACACACATTCTGTACTGAAAGTTAGTATTATGTACCTTTTTTTTTTTCTTTTTAGTATTTCAGTATTTCTTGAAAGGCTGTTTCATAATAAAATCAGCAGAAGCCTTTCTAAGGTTTCCTTTTAGTCAGGTATAACAAACATGGCACAACTACTACTTGCATAACGCTAGTTGTGACATCCACATCAAAACCATCTGCAAAAGCTCTTAATGACATTCAAGAGACAGTCATACATGAAGGGACTGGGCAATCACAACCTAACTCTGCACTGCATGAAGACACAGCCTCTCAACACAGAAACAGCAGAAGAGCTGCACAGATTTAAGCAGCACACAGACTCACACTACCTTTACATGAGGAAGTGCATTTCAACAGTGCCTGTCAGATGGAATAACACTGCTTAAAACCAAAGGACTCTCGCTCAGCTTTTAACTTGTATTCTTGTCACTGGTATAACCCACTCTCTATTTTGCTCCTTGGTTTGAGATGTCTGGCTCAAAACCAAAACACTAAGGAGAACTAAGGGCAAAGCAGATGGAAACTGCCAAGTTCACACAATGCTGGCTCCTGGCTGAGGGGAAGGTGCAGAACTTTTATGCTGTAGTTACAGAAAGCCATGATGGGAACCAGACTGCAGATTTAATGTTACATGGAATCACACAAAAAAAACAGAGGGATTTGTTCTTAAACTACCTACTAGTGGCCTGCAAAAAAAACCTCCGGGGCACAAGTGTGGATGAAATTTCTGCATTATGTACCAAGACTTCTTCCACAGGTTCTTCCAGAGCAAGGGAGTGTTTTTTTCTTTCCCTGGCCCCACCCATTTTATTTTTGCTTCAAGAATATGAAGCTTTGTCTTCCATGTAGCTGCTGACAAACTCTGCAAGATCAGAGTTGGCACAAGACCTTTCTCAGCCCTCATCTGTAGGACACTGAATCCTGAACAAAGGCTAGTTTTCCCTCACCTGTCTCAAAAGAAAACAAAGATGGAGAGTTTCAAACAGTAAACAAACTCATCCTTCAAGTGCTCTGGCTGTGGTGTGACACATTATTATAATTCTCTCTGATCCTCATTACCCCAAATAAGAGAATCCAACAGCTAAAAGTGGTATTCAAGCTCCCCTTCTGAAGGTTCCTCACAATCTTTACCCACAAGCAACTTACTGGTTTCTATTATATAATTTAACCAAATCAAATCTGTTTCCAATGTAGCTGAATTGAAAAGGAAAAAATCAAATAAAAACTCAACCCTTTTACATTATGACAGTAAAGCACTTAACAGTTGCAGAGCATGGATGCTGTAACAGGTCTGCACAAATATTACAGCCTAGGAGAGGACTGAGAGCCACATAATGTATCTCATAAATTAACTCCTCAATGTTTCAAAGTTAGGCCAAAAATAGAAAAGTTTAAGAACTGGGAAGAAAGGAAGAGGAAAAAAGAATGGACAACAACAAATAAAAAAACCCTCAGTATTACAACAGTGTGAAACTTTCATCTAATGCACTGTTGCTTTAGAAATGCAGGTGTGAAGGCCAAATTCATATTCCTTAGCACTGACAGATCACAAAGCACAAACACTTGTGCATGATGCAGTCAGTTCATCTCAACACAAAGATTAAGTACCAGTTCTGAAAATGGCAGAGGTATGTCCCTCTAAATAATAAATCAATAAACCTGTAATATAATGTGTATTTGTTTCCTTACACTGGCACAGTGGCACTTCTGAGACCACCGCATCCCAATACAAGCAGTCATCAAGGATACGAGCACAATCACACAAGACAGTAATAGATCCCTTAAAAAGAGACTTGTTGAGGGCATGTGTGGGGTCTTGATTTGTGTAGAAAACATTCCTGTTTTCAACTCCTGTTTACCTCAGAAAAAGTAATTTCCCAATGCTCTTTTTCACTTGAGGAAGAATGAGCTTTGACAATGAGCCAGAGAGACTGGGAGCCCTCCCAAACTAGCAGGCTCAATGTTTTTGGGGAAAAAAAAAAAAAAGCAAGCCTTTCCTTCAACAGTCTTAGATGTAAGCCATCTCAATCAGTTAGCAACAAAAAGGGAGCTCAGGTTTAAAGAGGTTGACTAAGTATTCCTTCCCTAGAGATCATTGTTTACTGTCCTCATTTTTCTGCCATGTGATCATCTCAGTCAGTTCTCTCGCCACCCAGTCTCTTCCCAAAAGCATTTGGCAGTTGCAATCTGTGCTTTGGATGGGAAAACACAGCAAACCTTCACATATTGTGGAGTAAGAAAACACAACCACTCGAGTTTGGATTTTTTGGGGGGAGCTTTGTTTGGTTTTTAAATCTGTGCACAGGTCACCTTGAATCAAAACCAATGCTTTTAATGTGGAAAGCCAGAAACAACTTTGTGATGAAAAGTCATAAAGGGTGACTAGCACCTATTAGCAGGAAGGAGCTCAAAGAGAAAGTGAAGAATACCCCATGGCATCAAAATGAGCAGAACAACCATGCAACACTTCATGCAGGTCACCAGTGAACATGGATGAGAACCAGATAACACTTTGAAAACAGAGACCAGTTAGGGGTGGTACGACTTTGGACACCTCAGTTACACAGAGAGACTGCTTACCCTCAGTTTTAGTGGTAGTACCATCTTTAGGCAAATTAAAAAAAAAAAAAAAATAAGGAAAGGGTTAATAGGGGAAATGAGTATCATCAACAGAAGTGGGCACTATATATTAGCCATAGAAATATGTGAAGAAATTAACACAAAGAAATGAAAAAAGTTTGACTACACAGCAAAACAAAGCTTGATTTATCTGAACAACATGCTTGCAGGTTTCCCCTCCTGAAGCAACCAACCTTTGTCAAACTTCATTATCGTTGTTTGCCTCATCATTTCTCTCATGGCAATGCACAGGTGACAAATGTCCTTACTAGTTCCAAAGGAAATCAGGCTCCTTCCGGAGCAGCCACATTTGCATTATTTAGAGTGCATTTGCTGCTTTTTTCCTACAGTCCTTTTTAAGAGCAAGACTAATACCATACTCAGTCTCCCAGTTTCAAGGACAAAGCCAACTTTAGCAGATGCTTCTTTCCCTCTTCTGTTCTTCCTCATGATGTTAAGAATGTTTGATAGTAGTTTTGCCACAGAAGCTAGTAAGCAGCACAACTGAAAAATTATTCCATCTGTAAGCTTGAAAGTACACTACCATGTGATCAACTCCATATTCCATAGTATGTTTCCACTGCAATGTATCTGTCTTGAATGAAGTATGAACAATTTAAATCAGAAGAACTCCACTTCTGAACCAAATATAACCAACATACATAAGCAAAGGTAAAATATTTCAGATATGAAAAATAACTGCCTACAAAAGGAATCTATAGAACCATCCCTATATACTTCCCAAGAATATTTATTCAGACTCAAGACCAAACACCCTAAGAAGTAACCTCTCAGCTGATTCAGTGAAGACAATCTACGTGGATTAAATCACGATCACCAATTTCTGATTTTTTTTGCCCTCTTGTAAAGGTAAATTGATGAAAAGCCTGTATTTAGATTAGTAGTAAATCAAGAGAATGAGAGACTAGCTCAGATGATCAGCTCTGCTAAGTGAGTTGAAGATCTGCAAATATGGTGTCAATCACCATCTTGCATTTCTTCCTCCATGCCTCTTTCAATGGCACCTCCAGAAGAGAAAGATGAAATGCAAACTTCATTTGTAAGAAGCCCTGAGGCACCTGAAAGTGATATACGATGCTTTGAGAATAACCTGACACTAAACTACAATTCCAAGAGAATGAGCATAAGGAACAGACACTTATATCCTACGTGATGAAACTAGAAGGCAGGCTCCTGCTCTCCACTTCTGCACCTTTCTCTTTTGTAAAAACTAAATGTTCAAACTCAGCTAAGATGTACTATTTAATACATAAAATAATCAATGGAAAACCAGTTTCAGGAACGCAAGGAAAGAAGAAGATAAAGGAAGGAAACAAGAACATATCAAAAGGGATTGAGCAGTAAGTATGTTCACCAACAATGTCCCAGAATCATAGTAAGATCTGCTCTTCCCCAGGAAGTGGAGTGAGGCGCAGCCTATTATACCATTCCAAAACTAAGAAGTTGCTTTGGGTCATCTCTGTTCCATTTTTTTCCCCTCAATTCCAAAGGGCAAGAGATCCCACACTGAGCCTACAGAACTGGTAACTATCTCAGAAATAGGTTCTTCTATGTAGAGTTTAATATTCAAATAAAACTACCAGGTGCTTTCTGCTAGTAAAGAAAGCTAACTGCAAGAGTACAACTTGTAGATTTACCTAGTGATGCGTATGAGCCTGGGGGCAAGGCTGCAGCAGAACTGAAGGGGGTAGATGCTCCAGAAGACGTCACTTTTGACTTGGCACTAGCTGCTGCATTCACATCGACGTCACTGCGGGATCGCTGCAGAGATCCTGGTGTTGACACAGATTTTGTACTTACTGTAGATGCTGCAGATGGGAGTGGGAGATCCAGAATAAAGAAGATTAATTTTTTGAGCTGTGTGCTTCAAAGAGCCTGACAAGCAGTTTAATGTACTATTTTTAACACTCCCTGCTGACATTGAAATACCTCAACTAAGAATGCTTTATCAGGGCAACGTGGGATTCCCCACACTGCCTGCAAAGATATTTCAATGCTGACCTGATGCTGCCTCTGAGAGCATTATTGGTCACTAACCTAAATGCTGAGATCAAAAAGGCTGATGGTCAGTAACAAAGATCTACCAGAACCTAGATGGGAAAGTTCAGTCACAGTACCCACCACCAGCTTCTGAGTTGCTGGCCAAAACAGACCTCCAGGTCCTTTAAGTCCAGGTTCTAAATTCCTTTCCAACACCTCGTCTTCTCATAAGGATTGCTGCTCCCATCATTTGATGATGCTTAGTCTCTTAAGCATGAAGCTTGACTATTCAGCTGCAAGCAAACATGCATTTGTGTGCACAGTCAAGTAGGTTACAGAACAGTATCTCCTTGAACGAAAGGTCTCAGTAAGGTGCATACACAAACCAGCAAGGACCCAGTCTTGCTCAGGTGTAGAAGGCAACTTATCTTCTACCCCCAAAAAAATTTGTTTATTATCTTCTGTATAAAAATGTATTATTTATTGAATGCATTTACTTAGGACAGGAAAGCTGCACCTAAATATTCCATCCAACAGCAAAACAATTAGCAATGAGATGGAATTTTACATTGTAGGACTTGTGTACAGACGATGAGATGCTGAAACCACAGAGAACAAATGACAAAGTTTAAAGCTGAATGCACCATTAGACTATGCAGCTGTATATCTTAGCATCAGCAGTAGTTTAATCCAGCTATTGCAAAGCTAAACATACCTTGACTACAATTGTTAAAGCTTTTTTATCTTCCCTTCAAGTGCAAGCAATAACAGATTTGACAATTTTCAAATGGACTATTATATGAGCAGTTGATGCACAGAAAGTGGCATATAACCACAACTAATTAAAAATTTCATATTCTGAGTTGCCATGTAAATGGCAATCAAAGTTGTTCTCTGCATATCACAGCGTCTGAAATTCTCATTCTAATTTATCACACTTCCTCAGCAACACCTGAGCACATTTCTCAGCTCCTGTTCTCACCTCTAGATGTAGTACTTCCAGTAGGACTTCTTTTGGCAGACAATGGACGGCTAGAATTTAAAACAAATATTTATTAAAAGAAAATTCAGTCATCAGTAGCAGTGCTACTCTGTTCCGTCAGTACATGATGGAGTTCATAAGAAATTTATAATATAGACTAACAAAGCTTATTAAGAATAGCAGCAGCATCGCCATGAAAAAGCACTGAGGGAAAAAAAAATAGTAGACCACTCCTTATTTGAGTAAGAAAATATTTCTAATACCTTTTCCAGATTTTAAAAGTTCCACTAATAAGTTGTGAGTGTTTTTCATACAGGTATTAACACTTAAATTGCAGACACCTGGAGCCTAAGTTGACTGTATCTCTAAAAGAAACTAGAACACGTACACTCAACGGAAGAGCTGTATATTCATTTTGTAGTTACAACTTACATTTAGTTTCCTCTCACATAGAAAGAGGCAGACTTACATCTTTAAGGTTAATGTTAAACATGGAATTTGAAACCAAGCATTGTTTTAAGCACATCCAGAAGGTACTATTATCTCCTGAGCACAAAAAAAAAAAATTCCTAGAAAATTAATTTTTGGAGTTAAATTTTCCAATACAATGTTAGCTGAAACTAGTAATATTTTGGAGTAGCCAAGTGTTGAGGCCAAACAATGACCAGATGAGACAACGCAACATGATCACAACAGAACATGATGGGCCCCTCCAAATCAATGGAGCTACCTGCAGCTGTTTAAAGCAAGAGGTAGTGGTACTGAAAGACTTACTTGAGACTCTCCTGGGAGCTGGAAGAAGAACGATCCGACTGTGGCAAGGACACAATGCTGTCAGAGTTCTTCAAATGTGACTGCAGGGCCTTCTGGTATGAAGACTCCAAGGTGTGGTACAAATGCTCTGCCTCTCGGCTGAAGTGACTGTGGAAACCCCAGTAACACCTGGGAACAAGGCACAGCATGATGAACATTTCCTTGTCACATTTAAGGGGGCAGTGGAGCATAAGCACAGTCAGAGTTATTTTCAAGCATTAGTGGGCTCATGAATCCAGCCATTTCAACCATCTACTGCCCCTATTACACACGTAGCACTTTCTTCAACTCATTGTATTGCTCAAACAGCCACTGAGAAGACAAACTAAATGAAAACAGGTCTCCTACAATGCTGCAGAGACAAATCTTCTGTACTGAGCTGAGGCTATTGACTCTTTTTGGGAAGAAATACAAAGGAAAAGGGAAGAGATGCTGCTGTTAACTTCTAATGAGTGCCATGTTGAAAATAAAAGGGTGGTTTAATGTGAAGGAAGTATTCCTCTCTGGTCCAAACCTCCTGGCTGGGCAGCTTTAACTTCCGTCACAAAGGATATGAAGACTTCCAGCACTTTTCAGGGAGCAACTAATGGTCAGTTTAAGAGTAACACTGTTAGCTCAAATGAACCAAGAACTGTTTGTGTGTGACAGCCAGTCCTCAGAGTCTTAGAGAAGTCATATCCATTCTCACATCACTAGCAAAAAGAATTTCTGTCTTACAATCAGCCACACTGTTAATTATGAAACATGAGAAGGAAGAGCTAAGCATGCTCTCTGAAGACTTATGCCATTCTCCTTGCTATCCATTCAGCTTAAGTGGTCATCTTCTATTCAATGCCTACTGTATTTTTCATGGACACATTCCCTTTAAAAAGGATTTAAACAGTTGCCTGATTATAACACAACATTTAGATTAATACAATTTATTTTCCATTGATTTCACATTTAACAGTATCCCTTTTCTGAAGACAAATGTTCAAACAATTATATTCAGATGAGCATGACCCTATCAAATCTAAATATCAAATGTAACAAAAAAGCAAGAGATCTTCCACACTTACTTTCTTGCCTCTATCCTGGCTTCAGAGTCTGCATCATGAATTCCCTTCTTTATTGTTTCAGCTAACACTGATATGTGTCTGAAATAAGAAAGAAAACATTATCCGGTAGTTCAGAAAGATGTGCCACACTTATAAACAAATTAGATTTTTGCCTTGGTCTCCAATAACAAATAGTTCATCACATCCTCCCACTTCAATGTAGAATCCTTTGGAGCCTTGATTTATTTACTCTTGTAAGTCAATTTCATATCACCCACACTGCTTACTAGCAAAAGGCAAGAAATATCCTTCATAGTTCAGTCTTTAGTTAGCTACTGACACTGCCTAGGTGGAAAAACACTCTCTTAACACTTAAACAGTCCTGCACAGTCTAGAGCTAAGAAAATTCTGTCTCAGTCCCTTCTTGCACAATTACTTTCACTGTTATTTTGAAGTAATGTAGAAGCCTACAGGAGCTACTGTAGTAGCCTTCACCTCAATCTCACTTCAGAGTGCAAAATAAAATTTTTGAAAATAAATAGTTCAGGGATTCTCTCCAGCAGGTTTTCCAAGGCTGGCATGGGAGACACATACGCTGAATTCTGACTGCCAGAACTACAAGCAGTGCCAATGTACATGCTTTCACTGTGGCAAAAATCTTTAGAGCTACCTGATATAACCTCACCTCCTAAATTATCCTTTCTCCAGAACTAACCCTCCAGGACACAAGCAGAAGAGAATGAAACCACTTACACTGAGAGCTTACCTTTCTAGGGAGTGCGTTTGCCACTCCTGCAATAGTAAATCTAAAAATTCAAAACAGCGCCTGCAAGGAGAAAGAAATAATGCTGGACTCAAAGTTAACAGAGGTACACTGACTTTGTCATACTTGCAACAGACACTGATATGAAGCTTTTGGGGACATTGGGATTCAGTAATGACTACAATAAATGCATCGACATCTCTATGAACACTATCAATAATAAGTGTGTAGTAGTAACTGAAGGCAATTTACTACAGAGAAGTCTGCTTGACACAAAGCAACCCAGAAAGCTCCCTCCTGCATTAAACACAATACAAGCCCAGAAGGCCCATGTTAAACATACTTTGTACCTGCTAGCTCAGGTTTCACACAGAAACTTCACATTTAGTTTCATGTGGAGACAGAACTTTTCAACTTCAACCTCCCTTCCTCATTTTGAGACACTAAGCCACAGCGAGTGTGTTATTATTTGTTCAAGGTTTGTCATCAAATCAGTCAACCACAGCGCTTTTCTTTTTGTCTAACTTGGAAGAGAACAAGCTAATCTACATGGACCAGGCAGGAGTCTCCCAAGAAGGCAGTGGGCTGAAGTACACTTTGAGGTATAGAGAGTGCAAAGAGGACCATTAGCACATCCAGTCCAACTTCCAAATGATGCTATCACAGAATGCTGCTTCTGCTGATCAGCTCAAGGAAAATGTGTCACTATAATGGTTGGCAGTGGGGAATCAGAACAAGTCTGTGAAGCCAAAACAACATAGTGTTGTAACAGCAACTAAGCATAAAGGTTAGTTTAAAAACATATCACTTTTCAGAAAAAGTGATTTTTCTCCGCAATGCTATTGCTTCTGCAAGATAGCTGACTTGAATTTGAACCTAACTCAAGGGGGAGAACGAGACACATTCTTCAGTAAGTGTATGCATCAGCCCTTCTTATGAATAAAAATAAACACATGCATGTTTGCAGAATGTACAAGTGAACTTAAAGGTAAAAAGGAAAATAAATTCAAACTAAGTGCTCACCTTCTAACTGCAACAGACTTGGAGGTACAATTACTGGTTATGATGGGTATTAATCGAGGGATGTGAGTGTGCTGGAAGAAAACAAGCAACAGAAACAGGAAGAAATCTTTACCCCACACTTCCACAGAATGAAAGGCCACCTTGTTCAATCATCCAAGCCCAGCATGCAGATTATTTTTGTTCAAGTCTTAAAAGTGCTAAATAAAAGACGCTAACAGATCTGAACACATATTTTTATTACTAAAAATTATTTTAAAGATATTTTAACGGATAACTTTAATATTTTATTTTGGTTTTTTCTATTATGACAGACTCCAGCAAGTCAAGTAGTTGAAGTCACTGCAAGAGGATCTTAACTCAGTGGTGACAATTTGAAAGATATCAGGCTATCTACAGCTTCTCTAATGAATCACTAGACAAAAGTCATCTCTGTGACCTAACCATTTTAGGAAACATGTACTGTCTATGAGGAATTTTAGAACATAATTAAGAGGATGAGCCTGTTCTCTAAAGCAGGTTTAAAATCCATTCAGAGAAAAAAGTTTGCTCAGCTCTTAAAAGGGATGGAAATATTTTACTCTGCAAAGAAACATTTTTCCTGCTATTTTGGCAGGGCTTAACTATCCACATCTATACAAGGCTGCATGACATCTGAGAGCAGAGTCCAGCACAATCAGAAAAGTAGATTAGGCACTTAATCTAAATTTTCATTGCAGCAACATTCATATTTCCTCAGAAATGCTACAATATTTGCAAATGAAAACAGTATTTTCTTTTGACGTATACTTACTCGAATGATCAATCTAACTGCTACAACACCAGAAGTGGCCATAACTTTGGCACTATTTGGAATTAGATTAAAAATCGTTGGCATGATGGCTTCTGCCCCATGGTCAAACTTGTTTCCCAGAACTGATGACAAATGTCTGAAAAACAGAATGAAGTCATCCTGGTAAGTGTGCTGAGAATTAAGCTCACCAGACTTCTACGGAACATCTGACACAAGCGCATCTGACATTTCAATACTTGCAACTGTCACCTCCTCTCCAAAGAGCAGAGAATATTCTCAAAAAATAGTCCCTTTCATTTCAACTTGTGTTCTATATTTATCTGAACTCTGGAAACAGTTCATTCAGCATAAAATAACTAGCACAGCTAAAAATTTATTATGAAATAGGATTATGCTTAAAGAATCCATTTTTCTGAACTTGTTACTTTATATTACAGTTTATCTGAACCTGCCTATTTTGCCTTAATACATATGCAAGAATTTTAGTGAAGCTGTTAGAAACACTGCAGTGCCTTTTTTCCCTGAAGCATTTCACAAAGGATAAACCATCAAAAATAAAAGCTAACTCGATTCAGACTAGAGAAGAACGTATCAACATATTCAGCTTTATTGTTCAGTCCCTTCTGTCCTTGCTGCACAAATGCATGGCTTGCTTGTTCGCTCAGCATCTCTCAAATCAGCATTGCTTAAAACATAGGAGCACAGTTGGGAGGAAGTAAAATTAGTTCTTCTCATGAATACGGTTTGAAACAAAGCTGCAGCAAAAACATGTTGTACCTATAACTATGTAGTACTAGCAGCATGAGTTACCTCCTAAATATGTTTTAACCACTGTGTGTTCCCTTTTTCTACATCACATTTCAAGTGCATTTGGCAAGTCAACTTACCCTAACGTGATACAAGCCTCTCGTACTACTTGAGACCGGAGATCTTTAGCAGATAATTTAAATGCTCCATCCAAGAGTCTTAAGTGTTGGAAGAAGTTATCATATTCTGCAGCTCCAGCCAAAAGCAGGGACCGGATCTTTTTTAACTGTTAGCACCATAAAATAAAGTAGTGACTATTAATGAGCAGTAAATACAAGCATGGTTACGTTCAGCACTAATACTTTGTTTCCAGAGCCCTCAACATGCATTCAGGAACTCTGTTCTTCAAGTATTTTTATTATTTCACAACTTACTTTCAACTCATGGTTTAGCATACTATGATAATCTATATACACTAGCTAACTGCTATAGAAATCCAGAAGGGTGGCATACAGCTACTCAAACCGTATTGGTATTACTTCAAGCCAAAAAAAATATCTGGGACCTCCTCTTCAATTTCCCTTTGAAACCACCTATTTACAACAGCTTCTAAAGCTGAAGTTCTCTCACAGCTGACTACTGTATTAAAAAGATGACCAGACTTAAAGGGCACAGCTCATACTCAGCTCTGAGTAATATTGACATAAATATTTAGAATATGTCCACTGACTTCATTAAAATAATTATCTGGCTCTACTAGAAGTGGAAACCTGACCCCATCAAAATGAGAAGTTTTCTATTACGAGGACCACAATTCCATCCTACAGAAATTCTTATGCACATCTTCACAGGCTCTCATTTACACTGAGGCATCTGTACATGCTCTGATTTAAGCTGTTAGTACAGCAAACAAAAGCCCCTGAAGTAAGCTGAATCAGCCGTTTGCTACTCAGATCTGTAATACAGGATTTGACAGATGTCAAAGTTGTTACACCAGTGATGAAAAGTCTACAGTGCAGATAAGATCCTGCATCTATTTAGATCATGAAAACACAGCTACCCTTACTCTTGGCATGCATATAACATCTTATTTTCCACTCCTACATTTTCCAGAGTCATAGTTACTGAAAATCTCAGTGTGTTCTTTCTGAATTATTTTACAGCTCCTTTTGCAAAAGTATAAATAAGTTCTCTACGAGCAAAGTGACTTTCTGCTTCATCAAGTATTCTGAATAAAACTTTTGACACACTTCAGCATCTGCTAGCAAATTTCTCAGTTTTACATCTGGATTTACTGCTTGACTTCCAATTCAACTTGATGCTGTCTCAATAGATTCTTGTACATCAAATGGCATCTTCCTTTACATTTGGTTTAAATTCAGTTTTGTAAGGAAATGCTTCCCCCAAGCTTGGGGTAACAAAACAGATGCTTATCACAAAGTATGTCCTAGCCTTGCTCTGAGGTTCTATCTGTATCCTCTTCATGGGATTAAGCTCAGGGCAGAAAAACCTTTTATTTAGAGGGGTTCACACCTAAGTTCACTACTTACCGCTGAAACTCTCTGTTCCCAGTCATGTTTATCATCTGACAGTATCTCTCTTATTTTGTTTATGGATTCCTCAAGGTCCCGGCTAGAATAAATCTGCAAATTTAAATACAAAGTGGCATGGTAATGCAAGATGTGCTCCAAGAAAAAAAAGAGGGGGGGGGGAAAAATCAGATCACCTTCCAACTACATTCCTAAATTGTTTGCTTCAATGTTTAAATGTCATGGACGCAGCTGGCTTTGCACAATGCAAAGAATCTACACTCATCTCCCCACAATTAAAAATTACTGAAAGGTCGCAAGATCATTAAAAGGATCATCTTTTATTATTTTACTATATTTTCACAATTTTAAGCAGCATTCCTGCTGCAACTAGTGGCCATATTAGTCAAGACCTATAGAGGATCGCAAGCAGACTTGTGCTGTTCAGCTGTCCCAGAAATAAAAGTGTGTTGAAGGGGAGGGGATGTGTGACACATCTCATCTATCAGCAAACATGTACTGTCCTTTTGTTGTACTCACAGAGGCAGCAATCTGGAGACACAAGTCATCTTTACTGCTTTGTTGAATTGTATGAAGGTTTCTGCTAATTTCCATTTTTGTTTGACCAGATTGCATTATGCAGCATACATGTCCAGTCCACTCCGACATTATCACTACAACCTTCTCACCCTCATTCTCTCTGTTTCTTAGGATTTCACGTACTGGCAGATATCACCATTTAAAGCTTACCTCCCTCCACCTCCTAAATTGCCTGCTCCTCAATTTGTCAATATCACAACAAGGTACATTTTTAGTACTATTTTAACACATAATCCTACTTACCTGAACTGTTGGGACATCTTCAAATGCCTTAATAAAGTCTTCTTCATCCACAGCGCCTGCTCCTTCTTTGGCTGCTGACACACAAAGTCTTTTTAATTTTCTTATCAATAGTGAATCAATTAAGACAACAGCAGTTATCAAAACACCTAATCAGGAGAAAGTTTGCAATCCATGCAGCCTCACAGTGCTGCAGATGTAATGAAAGCGGAGACAGAGAAATTGAATGCCAGGCACAGACTAGACACACTCCTAGGTACAGAGGGCACATTACAGAAGTCATTGCAATAGTCACTCAACATTTAGGGGACAGAGACTGAAAGATGAAAGAGAATATTTATTTTAATTCTATGGGAGATTTTATTTTAAAGGATTTAATCCTATCTATAATAGATGAAGGTGCAGATGTGACAGATGAACAGACAAATGATATGGGAGATAAACAGTCTCCAGAATACTAATCAGATTAGAGACTGTCTGATATAGGGAACTTCCTCCATTTCTCTAGGTCAGAGAAAGAATTAGAATCACATGTAGGATTATTGCTCACACTCAAAATTACTGCTCTTTTTTTTTTCCTGCACCTTCACTAACATCAATGCAAAACAATCTTACAAGAAAGCCAGCACTTCAGTTTTACATTGCATGGGCTGAAGTTTAGCATGTAACTGTAAGCATTTTGCCTCAGCTCAGCTGAAGAGTTGCAGAAATAAAGGCAAAACTCTGCACATGATTTACTTTTAGCCTTCTGTGCACAACCACACAGGTCCCACCTTTCACAAACATAAAACACACTGGGGGGACTGCTTGGATATTCATTCTACCAAAGTTTGGTTGTAGCATGCAGACAAACATGCTACACATAAATGATTCCACAGGGAAAGATTTGTTACTGGATCCTGAGGGGTCAGTCTGGAAGTCCCTGCAAGAGGCTCAAGTATGAGCATTAATAAATACTTCATACAAAGGTCAGTTCTTAGATGCTATTGGCTTACTTGAAGACTTGGAGCCCAGAGCTGCAGACCCAAGTCTGCGGGTAGTCCCCATCCCAACTCTGCGGGAGTTTGCAGGGGCCTTTGAGGATGTAGAGGAGCTAGCTGAGGAAGGTCTGTTCCCATCCACGGAATCTTCATCATCAAAAATTTTATCTGCCAAAAAAAACCCAAACAAACAAATAAAAAACACACACTCAGATGGCAAGTTCAACAAAGCAAAGGGATATTTCAAGGAGCATGCCCAAAAAATGGCTCATGTGCTGCATGTTCAGATCTGCTCCACCAAATCTCACTTCAACAGCGTTTTCATGCTAGAAATCCACTTATTCACAAAGGACCACCAGGCCACTGAACCCAACCCTTGCTATTGTATAAATCCTTTCAATTAATACATTCAGGTAAAATTTCAAATCTACAGAATAAAGATGCAAGCCACAGGTAATACTTGGGGGAGTCTACAGTCTGTGTCTCTGATGTTCACATTCTTTTGCTATTGGTTGTTCTGAAGCCAAGACCATGAGCAAATTCAAAATCCAAGTGTGCAAGGGATCAGGAAGCACAGGCTACCCTGTCACACCCTCCTAAATGTCTGCAGCAGACCAAAAATAAGTAAGTTAACCCCAGGAAAGATTGCATGGTAACACACATGTTGTTGATAAAACATGGACCAGTCACTGTTTTTCAGGTCACTTCAATTCCAAAGGACTTCTTATATTCCAGCTTTACAGACGTTAGTTAATTCACTTTAGAAACCAGTCTTAGGTTGAAAAGTGACAGTGTTTTGAGAGCTAATATAGACACCATACATTATTTAGTTAAGCTTATCCATTTAGCTTATCCACACTAACACCTGACAACTTCAAGATTTGATGCTTCATGTCCATCCCTCTCCAACAGTCCAAGATATGCACCCACTTTCCAACAGGAACTTTTCTTTTGCAAAACTTCACTTGGCAAAAACCTCAAGCAGGTGCTTTACTCTGTCTCTATTCAAGATAGCACCCAGGGACATCTAGTACCAAATACAGGCTCCTAGTTAGTCAACAAGTGCAATTCAATACAGGTTGAGCTCTCTGAAAATATTAAAATAAACTGGTAACAGTATATGCATATTCTAAGGAGGCAGAAGAACAGAAAGCAAAGCCTGTATTGTCCTCAGACCAGCAGCCTTCTGGAGTTTTCCCTGCCCAAAGTAGTATTGGCTTATTAGCATCTGGACACAGGAGAACCATCACAAATAATCCAAACCCCAAACCCCTCATTTCCTGTAGGTACCCATGCACACAATGCTACATCCAAATCATAGAACAACATTGAAATGGCAGGTAAGCAGCTGCATCCAACAACTTAAGAGAGGTGCCCAAGGACACCAGCTTCATTTAGATGTTCAAAAAGTCTTGGAATATGGGAAAGAGTTGTTTTGTTTTTTTTTTTTAAAGTAATATCTAAATGAAACGGGCAATATAACAACAATTACTTGGGCTGGTGTTCAGGTAAAGGTGAATATATTAAGGAGCTTAAGGTCACACAGCTAAGAACATAAACCACATTCAGGATACAGGCTCTAACAGTGCCCTAAGGCAGCCATGGAGAATGTGTCACTTTCCACATGATACTAGTATGTTCTACCATATGCAATTAAAAAATAATGAGAAAGAGCCAGGGAATCATATAATGATTAAAGGATTGGAAAATATGGGTTTAATTTGATTAAGTCTCATTGCAGGAATATTGTTTACCCTGGCCCAATGCTTACCAATACGCTTGATTATACTCTGTGTCAACACAGGAACTCAAGATTTATTAATGTAGTTTCCCAGTGTGACTGGTGAATATCATTTCTCACCCAATAGAAAATATACAAGGCCACTGACTGGAGGTTCAAAACAAATTAAATTCTGAATTGCCTTTTTTGCCCTCTCCATTTTTTCCTTCCCCTCCACTTTCCCTCCAGTAGTCACAGGAATGACTCTCTGGGAGGCTAGGAGGTGTGTCACTCAAAGTGTTCTATTGCAGACAGTTCTTAAAAAGCAAGACTGATTTTTTTTTTCCCCCCTGAAAGACAGTGTACTTCAAACAGGATTTTTTTTTTTTCCAAAGTATTTACTGAGAGTTGTATGGAAGGCCATGGCAGATCAAAACAGAATTAAAAATATGTAATCCCTGAAGGCTCTAGGAATGAGTTTAAGTGATGCCGAAAGACTTATGCAGACCTTGAACACAGAAACTTCTGAGCCACATTTCCCCCAACTGCATTTCAAAATCTCCTATATAGATGTTAAGCAAACAACTACTTGAAATACACACATAACCAGCCAAAAGAAATTCAGTCATATTCATAACAAAAGAATTGTTATTGCTTTACTACTACAAAATCACTGACATCTGGTAAGAAAATTCTCTATCAACTATGTTTCAGGCTTTCTGGATGCAGCCTTATTTAACTCATTTCCTCTTGTATCTGCATTTTTAAAGCCTAACCCCATGAAAGGAGAAGAGGGTGTGGTTTCCTATTTCATGTAACTACTGAAAATTCAGGTAAACAGATATTAAAAGGATTGCACCCCTATATCATTTTAGGAATTAAACTTCCTTTTTCATTTTAAACAGGCTTTTCTGAGCATTGGGGGGGGG
>WBNM01008900.1:21004-180037 GCA_013399055.1 Ramphastos sulfuratus | reverse complement strand
GGTGGGGGGGGGGGGGGGGGGGGGGAAGTGAAAAAAGAAAGAAAACAAGACTCAAAACCCATCAGCCAGCTTAGTTTGAGCATGCTCCGATTACAATGACCTTTCTATTCCTTAAGTCTACAAAACTAAGCATCACATATTTATCAAACGGGAGTATTCCTTCAATAACCCAGCAGCATTTTCACATCTGAGCAGTGCAGAATGACAGCGCCACATTCAGAACTGCACATCAAGTCTTCCAGCAGCACGTGTGCAGGACAGAAAGAGAAACAAAGAACAGAAAGAAAACTGAACATGAGAATACAGAAAACAAGAGAAAAACAAGCTATTCTATATTATCATTAAAAAGCCTTTTTTTCCCATTTATTGACTCCCGTTCACAATAATCATTTGAACGGTAATTTTTTTTTGCAGCCTATTTGCAAATCACAAGGAGGTAAATTCAGCATGGGTGTAACTCTTGTGTCTCCAGCAGAGATGCATTGAAGCGGAATCAGTGCCATGCTCTAACATTAAGTAACCATTGATGTTCTCCCATCCCAAGACTCCCCCAGTGCTCATTTATAAAAGCCATATAGTACTCTCTGTCAGAGACATGCCCTTATAAAAGAGGCCTTTGTCTGCTCAGCACTCCACTGTCTCAGAGAAGCAGAAAAATTTGCTTTACCTTTTTTAATTCCTTTACATTATTTACGAAGAAGGGAAAAAATTTGCTTACAAGTGCATATCCTCCTGCAAATAAGCTTCCTCAACATTCCTTCATATTTTCCATAGCGTGCCCAGATGTAACAGTGCTTCAGAGAGCGCCGCGGCTTTCAGTCCAGAACATAATCAATCATTGCCCTCGTATTCATTAAGCATGCTGTCTTCACACGTGGATTTAAACAGCTATGCCTTCAGTCCTCTCTCCATGACTGCAGCTCCGCAGGATTCTCAGCAACACCCACTTCAGCCCAGGAAACTTCAGTTCAGTTCTAGGAAGGAAATCCCCTGCTAGTGAGGGGAACGCAGGACAAATAATCTGGGATAAAAACGAGCTGACTCTGCCTGGCTGGGCTGGCTTGCACTAGGAACCAGCCTGACTTTATCCCCTGGGAAGCGCTAACAGGAGCATCTCAACAGCTGTCATCGTTTGACCATGACGAATAAATTTAGTCATTATTCATTTTTAAATGTAACCCCTTCAGGTCTGGCAAAGGTGTAAAATGGGGAGAAGAGATTGTCCTAGCTGCTCAGAAGCCACAGTAAACAAGGGCCTGCGTTTCCCCTGCCTTAACCACCAGCCTGGGACCATTTAAAGCAAAGTAACTGAGTCTCAAATTTCCTTTCCAATGAAAGGAGATGCTTTCTGGCTTTTAAAAACTTTTAAGATGTCAGATGCAAATCTTTCAGTTATTTGTCTGCAACCTTTAGAGAACACAGCTACTCTGCAGTGACTAGAGACTGGGAAAAAGCTTACAATCAGGTCTCTTTCTATCAAAGATGCCCTCCTATGGTCTTCGGCTACACTCTGCAAGGTACTAAACTTGCTCTGGCCCTCCTGTGCCAATTTATTATATGCTCCATTTCCAATCATCACTGCAGCTGAAGTACGCAAGATGGATACAACTTGCAAGCATCACCTGAATCTCATGAAAACCTCCCAAATGCAGATGAGGGTGGATGGCACTGGAGAAATCTGCCGTCCCACCTACCACACAGCATTCTGCACTAGAAGCAGACACAGGCCCGCTAAAGAGAGCGCACATCTCAGTACCTGCTTAACCTCAATTAGGTGGGCAAGGCCCAAATCACTGAAGAGCTAAGAGCCTCCTGTAAAAGTCAAGGCAAAGTCACCAATCCCAAAGAAAACAGGCAATGTTTCTCCTTACTCCTTTTTTTGCCAGACATGGTGCCATGTATCGGTTTCTCCAGGAAAATGAGTTTATGAACTCAAGATAAAGGAGCATATATGTACTCCTAAACAGGATTAAGTGCTTAAAATCAAAGGACTCCCAGCTACAAGCAGAAGTACACAAGCACAGCACAACATTAGGGTTACTTGCTCAGCCTTCCTAGTTTCCCAGTTGCTCTTATGGCTCCAGCCACAGTCCCTGCCCCTTCCCCACTCTCCACACCGGGCACAGTACTTTGAGCCTTTAAAACAGTGCTCATTTGGGCTTAGTGACCCCAGCCAGACTCCCAGTCCCACTCGCCATCCCTCTTCCCTACAGGTCCAGTTCTCCCAGGTTGACCCAGACACAGCTCCAGTCGAGCCTACCCCTGACGCTGCCTTCTGGCACTACTCCATGAACTACCTCATCATCCTTCACAACTGGCTTTGAGGAGGATTCTCAAAAACCTGACGTCAGCAGGGATCTGTCCAACCAGGACTGTGTCTGCCACAATGACTCTGTCTGCCAGGATATGGATCTCAGTATTATCTTGACTTCTTTTTCTTATCTTATACTGCCCTATTTAAACTAGAATGCCTTAAATGGTGAGTATGAGTTTAATCTTCTGAGTAAGGTGTCTGCAGTGTAAATCTAGACAACACGTTTATGACCACGATAAATAAGCAATATCACTGCCATCAGGCACACCTAAGGTGGCACCTAAGTGGACAAGATTCTTATTTTAACAGTCCCCCCAACATCCACATGCTTTTGTTTAATCAAAAATTGCTTCTTTTCCTTTCTTAGGTAAGAAAAGTGACACTATAAGCATAAAAAAAAAAACAATTGGGCAGGTGTAGCAATAAAAATCAAAGCACATTTCTGTTAGTGAGAAGTTCTGTACTTATTAAAACAATTCCAGTATAACAGCGTTAACTAAGGACATTGAAGTACACCCTGACCAACACCAAACCAGGCAGATAATTCATATATGGAAAATAAATTTCAACATCTACCTGAGAGAATAAGAAATAGACCTGGCAATGTTCAAAATCTGCTCTCAAGGGCTGGTCTGGTAAGTTAAGTCAAAATCTTCCTAGTGAACACTAATCTGAATTCATGCAACTCACGACTGATGCAAGTTCTTTTTCTGAGGGATATTTTAATCTTTAATCATGGAATCAGGTGGCTCCCAGTTAAGCTGTATCTTTGACAGTTGTGAGGAAACCTGAAAACAGGAGCTTTAAAGACTTGAAAACAAAAGATGAGTAGAAAGGTTTTGATATTCCAGCCTGTTTGCTTCAAAAGATCATTTTTATAAGGGTAATAACGTTACTGTCATTGCGTTACCAAGGTACAATATGCACTCTGAAATAGCATATGAGCATTAACACAATCAAGAACAGAGCAGACAAAGTGCTTCTCAGAAATTTCTGTTCAAACTAATACATGTGGAAACAGAACTTTTAAGAGTTAGTGAAACTGTCATTCAGTCAGTTTTTAAGCACTATGAAAGCTTCCATTAGCTTGAAATAGATTTAGAAAAGAGGTACAAAGGTTTCATGTTCCTACAGCCTTTGTGAAATTAGATAGCAATGGGAAACAACAAAATAGGTATGATACCAACTAAAGGAGCAACAGCTCATACAGCCAAAAAGAATTCACAAAAGCACAGAAGCTGAGATAAATCCCTAATAATAGCCAGGATTTATTAATTAGCTTCACTAATTACTTTGATTCTTGTTTAGGTGTCTGTATGAACTATATTACTCTCCAGCTTCTAGTACTTAATGCACAGCTGTCACCTCATACTAATTTTTAAAATGTAATTTTTATTTTTTTTTAATAGAGACACAGACATGCACAAATAGCAAAAATAAAATGAGATACAGATCTATTTTCCTCAAAGTCATCCTTGGAAACACAATATTCCCACAGTGCCCTTTCCAGCCAACCACAAAGCCTTTCCCCAGATCTTGAGCCTCAGGAAATCCACAATGTATACATTAGGAAAAAAACACACACACCCCAAAAGCCCATGTTTACATAAAGTTTCAATTTAAAGAGCAAAATGTGCTCTTCCCCACCCTGTACCTACTCCTTCTGTCATCCAGAGGTTAGTTACGAGGCATTGAAGGGCATTCACCCACCACTCAGACCCAGGCTGCCTGTACAGAGATACCATTATCTCTGAAGGCAGCCTTCCACAAACACACTAATTTGAAGTCTACTGAATATTCTACAAAAAGCTGTTCTGTGTTTCACTGCCACAGCTTTCCCTGCTGACTGCACTTGGGGGTGATGTCTCTTTTTTTCCCACTCTGAACCCTTTAAACCACACCTGGTATAAGCACACCAGCAGCAGCCCAACAGAGACATCATCGTCTTCTCACAACGCTTAAGCTTCGCAGATAAAAGCGCAAAGTGGGTCACATACACTAAGCTCTAGAGAGACCAGTCCAGGAGAACAGCTATTTATACAGGATGGACCATGGAGATCTTCTAGAGGCAGAAAATAGCTTCTACCAGAACTACAGGAATTAGTGGCCTTGCTGCAGGATTGGAATAGCTGCTGCTGGAAAGTGTTCCTTCATTCCTGAACAGCAGATAAAGCACAGCAATTTCTGTTTTATTATTAATCCTGCGTGTGCACAGTGGCAACGCTAAGGTTTCCTCTTAGCCTTACTATTTAGGCAATTTAATACATAAAAAGGAAGTGAAGTCTCCTGTGTTTGCTCACAAGACAGCAAATTCAACTCTGCAGAAACACTGGAGCTCACTCAGGCATTATCACCATAAACACAGGTAACAGGAATGTAACAGGTTGAAGACCAAGAAACCCTTCCCTCCTTGCCCTCACCTACAGGCTTAGCCAGCTCTCTGCACTTGCTGGAAAACTTACAGCAACAGCCTAGACCACTTGTGCTTGCTGCGAGTCTCAGCTCTGGTGGACATTCAAGTCACAGGCAAAACAGGCTGCAGCAGCATCCTGCTACTGATATCCACACTACACCACTACCTCTAGCAAGAGTTTCCTTTGCTTGAGCCTGTGGTCCACCTTGCACAGCACTTGTTTGCAAAGTCATCAAAATGTGATTAAAAGTCACAGCTGTTCAACAGCAGAGAGAAGTGGGTATTTTTATTATTTTAACAAGCGAGCTGAAACAATTGCTGAGGGACACCTCCAAGAGCATGACAACTTCAGGGCATTGCCAGCATCTGGATTAAACTCCATTCCTAAATATGTGGGGTTTTTTTTTCCCCTCCCCTAAACTTTCTTCTCCCTCCTGCTAAAGGTCAGATTAGTGTCCCAAATATGTTCCTATTTTCCCAATATCTTTAGAACTGGTTCATGCATATTTTAAAAATTAAAAAAAAAGACATTTGCAAATGGCTCAGGAAAACTACCAATCACATCACTTTCACTCAGTTGTTCTTAGCTGGTTGCTTGAAGCTTTAGCCACGTTTGAAATTGAGGTCTCTCTTATTTCCCTGAAATATTTCCCTGTTTAGCTGAAGCTAAACAAAGCTCCTGGGAGACATCTGCTGGCCAGTGCCTGAGGTCTATCAGCTAAAATTTATAGGGAAAAGCAGACACCTAGGGTATCAACAGTCAAGTTCAGTCTTACCTGGATTGTATACATCCTATATAAATTAAGTGAACTAAGACGCGCATCAGGAATCTGAAGCCTTTAAATGGACTGACGCCTTCCACCCACAAAGGACAGAGCACAGCATGCAGATCAGGCATGTCCAGCTCCACAGACCAAGTTCTCAAGTTTCCAGGTATTAGCACCATCTGTTGCCATGACATCATAGGAAGAAGCATCTTCCCTAGCCTGTACTCCCCAACTGACATTCCCTGCGCAAATCCCTCTGCCTGCTTGGGTAATTATCACCAGCTCACCAAGAAGCTGAAGGCCCTAACATGCTTCATCATTAACAAAAGGAAATTGCAATATATGTTGCTACCACTTACTGATTGCAGAAGGGTTGCTATATATGAAGCACGCTGAGGCGTAAAGCATTGACAACTACCATGTACAGCTCCATTAGGAACAGAAGAGCACCCTGATACTTTTAGGACAAAACACTGTTACCAAAAGACTAAGAGCATCTTACTGCCTCAAGTCACCCAGAGAATATTCAGGGAGGCAGAATGCTATAGAAGATTCCACTTCCAGCTATCATGGAATATCCTCCCTGGTGCAAAGTCTGCTACTACACACAAGTCCTGCACAAGAAGTGTTCTAGAAATATCTACAAGGCAATAAAAATACCAAACTGCAGATTTGCTTCCTTTTGGGACAAGTCTCAGGATAACTGAGTTGATGAAGTTAAGTCAGAAGATGTTCTGGAGGAATGGGGAAGCTGTAGGACTGGCCCTCTCTGAGACCTTTGTTTAGGTGTATTCACAATCAGCAGAATTAGCATGATGCCCAGCATTTCACGTTTGGCAGAGACTGGCCCACCTATGAGATGGTGAGGCATCCTAAACTTTCCTGGCACCCTTTCCAAACCAAGAAACACAACATGCATAGCTGTTTCTAAAAAAACAAAAGAAAAAGCCAAGGCTAGAGAACCACAGAAAAGAGGAGTCAGGGTTTCTGTACCAAGGCATTCATCTGCCTGGTTAAAGGTCAGTGAAATAACATAGGTACTGCATCTGCAAAAACTGTACGGCACTATGCACCTTACTCATCAATGACTCTCACCCAGAATGCCTTAGATAACCATTTAAAAACCTGTAAAATGTTCTGTGAAGCAATAAACATGAGAAATAAGTCTAAAACTGCAGGTGGCTGCAACGAAAAAAGAGCAATCATGAAAGGAAAACTATGGAGCAACAGGAAGCAACTCTACAGCCCACATGCATCTTGAGAAAGATTATCAGCTACTACAGCAGGTATGACCAGTGTGACAATGATGACTATATAAATAAATGCTTCGTCTTTATGAAGACATCTTCACAGACTGTGAAGGCACATATGGAAGCAAAGCATACAGGCTAGTCTTGTGTCTTTAAAAACAAAAAACACACAAAGTTGGATTTCACCACCAAGGCTATGCTCTGTATCTACAAATGGTTGCTGAAAAGTGGTTTGAGTTGCTTCTGACAGAAAATACATAGTGAGCTTCAGGAGCTCCTAAGACAAGTGCAACTAGGTTAAAGAGATGGCCATATGTTCTCCAGAGCACCCATCACAGCTGTTAGCAAAGGATGAGTAACCTGACGCAATGTTGACTCCTGCTCTGGAGTATTTAGCAGTATTGACTAGTTACATCAGCAGTTTCTTGATGCACTAAAAGGAAGACTTCCTGCCTACTCCCCATGAATACAACTAGCACTCTGAGGAGGATTCGGTGCCCTTCCACCACCTCAATTCAACTACGTTTGAGAAGCTGTGAGCGCACAGGATCTTAAAAATCTTATTTCAGCAGCCCATGCCAGCTTTTGCAGTGTCTACATAATCACATTTAACTACAACCTGATTTTCAATCAGCAGCCCATTGGAGTCAGTGAGAAATACCTATTCCCTACCTGCATCAAACTCATTTCGATAGATATTGGAAGAGAAGCAATGGTGTGGCAAGAATAAAGCTCATTTGTCTATTCTCTTTAGAGGCACTGGGAATGTAAACCCACTAAGGGAATAACTAGTATTTTAGATTACCCAGGATCATTGCAGAAGAAACAGTGAAACCATATTTGGTATCAGTGACTTTGATGGTAATTTTGAAAACATTCTTTTCTTAGAAGCAAAATCAGAAACTAGTAGATAATAGATTATAAAAACATTGTTGACACTAATGACTGATTATGTAGACAACTTCAGAGCAGTAAGAAGTGTTTTACTTTGGGGATAAAATACTTGTTTAGTAATTTTTAGAATGGATTTTCAAGAATATTTACTTTTAATAATGCTTTGCACAAATTTCTTTGTGTATGATCTAGATAGGGCTAGTTCCATTTTATTTTTTTCTTGTATTGTGGAAAAAGGCAAAATATACATGGGAAGGTTGACTCCAGGTCATGCAGAAAGTCAGAGCAGATGTCAGTAGACATATCAAAGTATAAGATTTCCTTTATTTAGTCACCTTATTACTGTTTACAATTACCTGAAGGGACATTGTGGAGAGGCTGGTGCTGGTCTCTTCTCCCAAGTAACTGGAGACAGAACAAGGGGGATTGGCCTCAAGTTGAGAGTGGCAGGTTTAGATTGGACATTAGGAAAAAGTTTTTCCATGGAGAGAGTGGTCAGGCACTGGAATGAGCTGCCAAGGGAGGTGGTGGAGTCACCAACCCTGGATGTGTTTAAGGGTCATTTGGGTGTGGTGCTTAGGGATATGGTTTAAGGTGGATCTTGGTAAGTGAGGTTCTAGGTTGGAGTCAGTGATCCTGAGGGCCTTTTCCAATCTGGATGTTTCTGTGGTTCACCATCACAGTAGGTTCAATTCTGCTTTCAGCTTTCTACATTGGGGATGGAGATGAACACAAGAGCATGCTGAACTAGACCTGATTGCGTTTTTTAGATGCCGGTATCTCAGATTTCCTTCTATGTGATTTTAAATAAGCATGGAAAGCTTTTAATACACTAAGTAGTTCAACAGACCCTTCAGTACAGTGTGTGATTTCCTTATAGTTGGATAACAGAATCTAAAATACTCAAATCCATACATAATATGGCTTCACATATAAGCACAGTCTGAACTCCTGATCTGCAAGTGGAAAGCTCCAATTCCTGAGACGCATCAGTTTCTCAGGCCTTCTTCGTCTTCAAAGCTTCATTTTAAGCTTACCATTGCCTCAAGCAAAAAAAGTCATGGGAGAAAGACTCCAAAGCCAAAAATGTGTCACAGCTTATAAAATATTAACAGTCAGCATGGCTTTTGTCTTCCCAAAGCTTGTCCCCCTCCCCCCAACTCCTTTAAAACAAAAGCTACATCTGAGCTCCTTCATTCACATTCTTCACCATAAACAAATACCATCATTAGGTACAGCAAATAAAAGCAGTCATATTTGCAGGGGGGTTGGGGGGGAGGAAACAGAAAGGTGGAGTTAAAACATTGTCATTAATGATATTTGTATTTCAGAGGCACTGTGAAACGCTAAAGCAGGGGGACTCTAATGTGCTATGAAGGGGAAAAAAAGCATCTTTCCCAAAGAACTTACAATATAAATTGTATATGTTGTGAGCATAGTAGGAGACTTCTGCAGCTGTAACACCCATAAAAGAATAGTTTTTCCCACATAAAGCCACTTACTGCATCAAATAAAGATCAGCCAGGAACAATCAGGAAATTGGAATTGGAAAATTGTGGTAAGAGATCAGTAAAATTTGGAATTCTATCAATTCCTCTACTGTACCTCCTATACCACTTGACTCCAACCTTCAGACCACCTTACCCACAGAAACAGCTGAACAAAGGGCTAAGGGCAGAGTTCAGCTTAAATCAAAATTCAGACCTCGGTAAGAGGTGGTAGAAGCTATGAATAAACATTTTTAGGCAGGCAAAAGATCTCTGGTTCAAGGGCAAAGTCTGTCAAGTAAAAATGAAGGATGAATCTGCCTCAGGACTCCGATGCATGATCAAATTATTGCTGCTTAACAAGTAAGAAGACACCAGCTGAGCCAGAGGAACAACCTATGCGCTACTCTTAAGCTACACCAAATGCAAACTAATATATTTTAACTTCATCCTAGAGACAGCTAAGCCACGCAGAATCATTCGCATTTACTACAAAGAATGCAAACATTAACCACATCCCAGTTAAAAGTCTTACTCTGGATATAGCTATTACAGACGTCACAAAACAAATACCTAAATGGAATTGAAGAAGTTAAAATACAAAGAGGTTCCCACGTAAAAGCTGGGAACACTGATGGCAGAGAGCATCTACCTTTGTCATTTTCAGCACCTCTGGAGGGAGGGGAGGAGTTTAAAAAAAACAACCAAACACCACAACTGAACAACATTCATCTTATCAGTGAAATCGTCTCACAGATGACTGCCAATTTAGCTGATGTAGAATAGGATTCAGACAAGGTGGCTAGCACTGCTACTTTAATTCCTATCATCCTTATTCAGAAAAGACTCTGAAATCATTAAGTGAGACATCAGCAGCAAACACTGGAATTTATAGAATCAACAAGTTATTTTGGTTGTAGATGACCTTTAAGGTCATTGAGTCCAACCATTTTCTAACTCTACCATGTCCCTGAATACCACATTTATGTGTATTTTAAACACCTCCAGAAAAGGGAATTCTTCCACCTTCCTGAGCAGCCTGGTCCAGTGTTTGACAACTCTTTTAGCGAAGATGTTTCTTCTAACATCCAATCTAAGCCTCCTCTGGTGCAACTTGAGGCTGTTTACTCTCATCCTACCACTTGTTACTAGGGAGAAGAGACCAATCCTCACCTCGTCACAACCTCCTCTCAGGTATAAAACACTCCAGGTCTGAACGGCCATAACAAATCTCACACCTATACAGATGCAAAGAAAATTTCCACCCCAGACTACGCATTAACTAAACAACTGATCTTCATCTATATTTCTGGTTTCACACAAGTACACTTGTCTCTATGCAAGATTTGAAAGGAGCCAAGTTAAAAACAAAAAGAAAACAAGACTTCATTAACATAAGAAATAATTTTCTAGACCAGCTCAAGATCTCTCCTCTCCCTAAGGCAAGTCTGGCTGGTACAGCTATTTCGCACTTCTCTGACCTTGAAAGATCACTGCATTGATAACTGAAACTAATCAGACAGCAGCTCCTTTCCCCTTGCAATGATTTGTCTACTCTGTAGAGAGCTACTTCACGTCATGCATGACACTTACATTTTATTCCTAAATTGCAAGCTCTAAGGTGCAGTCCACATAGAAACTCAGCTCCTAGAAACAGGCTGTCCTCTTTTCAGATGGCTGATCATGCTTTAAGCAGAAGTCACCAGAAGTACAGACCCCACTGCTGTTTCTGCTTTGATAAATACTGTGTCAGATCATAAAGGTAGGAATAACGTTAAAATTAGCCATTTCTACTTTTGTTTCAGTTCTAGAATGAACAATTCACCCTAAAACTTACACTCAAACTTTAAAATTTACAGGTATTTATAGTGCTTGCCTGAAATACAGACATTACAGTGTGACATCTGTCTTTTTAAGTGCCAACTCGTTCCAGCATCACCTACACAGACTCCTCATCCTAGCAACTTTTCCTGCCAAACACAAAGTCTACCAGGAGATTAAGCTTATGAGGTTACTCTTATGAAGTTACCAACAGGCACCATCCATTCATATTCTACATTTCCTGGCTAATTTGGACTGGGGTAGGTTTGGGTTATCCTGAGGAAATCTTGAGGAAGTGAGGAAACCATAAACCAGATAAAAGCAGGACACTCAATTCAATGTTTTTACTGCTAGCACTGAAGTTTTTGGTCTTGATGTGGTCAGGTGATATACATAACTAGAAAAACCAGCAGAGAACTTAACATGAACCTTGATGTACGTTGCCTGAGATTGCTTTAACCTTGAACAGGCTGCTTCTAGTTTGTTCAGCAAATTAAGAGGTCTGCATCACTTTCTATAGCTCCATTTTCACTGAGCATTTTTAGATTATTCTCTTGTTCTCTTCCCCTGACTTCACACACACAGAAGAAAAGGCATTACTCAGAGCAGAGAAGATGCAGAAGAGCACATCTGTTTCACGAGAAGGGAAATGCATCATTTTCTTGGGAAAGGTGAGCTCATCCAGTGAACCCCTGCAAGTTCCCACTCAAACACATGATGCTCTGAAATACACCCATGAATTGTAGGAAAGAATTTTTAGGGTGTCAGGTAATGATAGGACATGGGGGAATGGATCCAAGGAAGAGGAGGGGTAGATTTAGATTAGATGTTAGAAAGAAGTTCTTCACCATAAGGGTGGGGAGACACAGAAACAGGTTGCCCAGGGAGGTGGTGCAAGCCACATCCCTGGATGTTTCTAAGGCCAGGTTGGATATGGGTCTGGACAACCTGATCTAGCAGAAAAAGTGTCCCTGCCCATAGCAAGGGAGTTGGAACTAGATAACCCTTGAGGTCTCATTCAACCCTGACAGTTCTGTGATTCTGTGGGGGAAAAAAGAAAAGTGCAGTTTCAAAGTTATTGAAGGCACTTTGTATCTCATCCTCCGTAAAGTGTTATGACCTGTCTAGGATTTACATTCCAGGGCAGGAGCAAAAGAGAACAACACATAAAAGACTTTAAGTACTTGATCTTAATCTTTATTTCAGATTCAGAACTATGCCTTGAGTCAGAAGAACATTACAAGGATGCAGCAAGGCTAAAATGACTTAAGTCTGCTTTCTAGCATTAATATTTAAAAGTTCATATGAAAGACCTTTTTAAATATGAGTGCTCCTTTTACATGTATCAAAAAGGAATACCTTGAGTTGGGGTAATGTCGTGGTGNAAAGCCTCTTGTAATTATTAATTGCCTTCTGCCATAAGCAGAAAGGAGCTCCTCAAGTCCATCTAGTGAGCAAGTGGTGTACTGACCACAAGCGGTACGCTGACCACAAAGCCTTCTTTTCCAGTTTAATTGAGTTCAATTAATGTGTATATATTTACTAGTTAGTCCTAGATCCTATAACAACCTGTATATAGTTTCCATAATGATGCAAGAGCCTGTTATTAAATTGGTAATCGGGGTGACGTGAGTTCTGAATATTTAATATTAATAAACTATATTAATATTTTTAAAATATCATCTCGCAGTAATTTATTTACCCCTCTGCTACAGGTAATCAAAAACAGAGAGCAAGTTCTTTGAAATGTGTTTCACAGAGTAAAATGTAATGAAGAAAGTAATAGTCCTTGTACAGCAGCATTTACAATAGCCTCTCATATGGATGTGAAAAGCTATATACTCATGTTATACAGAAGTAGATATACATTTGGTAGCTTGTGTTCATTATTTTTACTACTGGGTGCAGCCATGTCAAGAATCCAGGTGGCACCAAGACATTCCTTCTACTAGCTGAAAGAGACACCAAAGTCAAACTTCAAATTACAGAGATTAGTTACAGACATCTGTTCCACAGTGCAGGCAACTTTAAGCAGTTGTAAAAACTGTTTGAGTACAGAGACTCAATGTTTCCATTTACTTGTTCACCAAGTCAAAGGACCTTAAGTAATTTATTTTTAATTTTTAATATTGCTTAGGAGCAACAGCCAGATTGTAGACTGATTTATGCATTTGCTTTATATTTTGACAAATCAGAAGCAAAAGTGACCATGTCAGTGTTATGCTACATATAGCTAAGTGTTAATTACTCACTTTGACAGGCAGGCAGAATTACTACCTGTTGGGACATCAAAAAATGCTCACAAACTCCATGACTCAAACACTATCAGGTATAGAAGTGGTAATAGCACAGAGGAGGTGTGAAAGTAGAGGCAGATTTAAGTACCAAATTAGCAAGTTTTTATTATTAGCAGCTGTTTCCAGTCATTATTCAAGCTTTCCAAAGAATCAGTATGAAGAACTAGCATAAAAAAAAAAACCAAACAAAAACAAACCAACCAACCAACCAACAACAATTGACTACAGGCTATAAAGATATGAACTGAAGGAAAACAGAAAAGTGTATCAGTAGGAGCCTATCAGAAAATATCACCAGGCTGGGCTGCAAAAGAAAAAGCCACATAAAATCTTTCTCCACCCCACTTAGTACCTTTTAGCATGCAGTACAAGCTGCTGGTACCTCATTTAACCAAAAATAACAAGGAGCACTTCTGGGGCACTGCCATCTGTCAACAGCTGTTACTGAAAACCAAACACAGTGAGCAAGCTAGCAGTTGGCAGCACCCTGCCTCCAGAAACAGACAAGATTCAGAGGGCATCAGAATAAAATTTGTGGGAAACAGCATACTATCAAATCTCTAAATAAAAATTATATGCTCAATGTGTAGGTAAACCTTCAACATTTCTGGAGATGGCAAGTACCAGTTACAGTCTGAGAGGTCTGCAGGACCTTTTGGAAGCATGAGCGGTAAGGTCCTGCATACTTACAGGTATCCCAGAAATAAGACACTTCTGTCTTGAGAAAATTGTTCCTCAAATGTGGCCAACTACTTTACCAACTATCAGGCTATTTGGAGGGAAAAATTTTGGGGGCCTCCCCAAACATGAGAGCAGGATTAGCTTGGTTTATCTAAGCTCAGAAGACAACCACTTTGGTCATGTGAGCCACCTGAACCTCACCTCCCATTACAGAGCACTTTATTTCCAAGTAGCAGTAATAATTTGGTGTAGAGTGGAACTGAATGGCTTGGGTACAGAATGGCTATTTACTATTTGTCCTGCTGTGGCAGCCTGAAGCCATCAGTTACCAGCAGCGTTGTGGTTCACTGCATATTGTGCACAGCCAACCAGTTCCCTAGATGTTGTCAAATACCAAATCCATGCTTAGGGGTCCCCAAGCCAGCCTGGAAAGCAACCTTTGAACCATTACCCTCCACATTAACCGGAAGCCAAGGGGGACTTTCAGTCCAGCTAAGCTATCTCAATTGAACTAAAAAGATTAAACTACACTCAGGCCGCCCCTGTGGTGAGGGTCTCTTCTTGGCATTTAGTTTGAAGGAGAGGGTCTGTGAAGGAATAATGAGACCTTTGCCTCCAGCCACTATGGAGAGAGCAATCTCCAAGTCTCTTACAGAATTGAGGCACGTCCTGCATTTGAACTTCTCCCTGTGTGACCCATTCTTGTTTATGCTCCACACTCAACAAGAATGGCTCCTTAACAATAAATAAATAAAGGTCAACAAGCACTTGCTAGAACAGAAAAAAAAACCCAACATAAATGAATTCCATTACAAATTAAGACAGGGGACAAAACTGTGGTATTTTAACTTTCTAAAATGAAATTTTTAAATTTAAGGACAGGCTTGAGACTGTTTTGTCACCACTACAAGTCTCACTCCTGCAAACACACCACCATGCTGGCAAATCATCTGGTTCTTTTTATTAACCATCTGTGGTTGTCTTTACTTGAACAAGAATTAGCAAACAGAGGAATTGGCACACATGAAGCACAGCATATGACACAACTATATACACACCTTCAGCTTAATCCCAGAGACTGAAAACAAAACACATTAGGTGTTTTAACTGGGAAATGTGAGTTTCAATACCATCTTTACATATTAGCTTCCCTAAGAAGTGTTCCAGTCAGCATCACTTGGAACAGTTTCCCTTTGCCTTATTTCCCATGGCAACTTTAAGGGGTACCTGCTATTGCACTCCCTCCACTTCACGACCTCAAGACTGAATTAATGAAGCCTTCACTGAAAAGGAGAACAGAAGAGACAGGCCAGAGAACTTCTATCCCCTTTATGGTTTATAGCTGTTTTGCATTTAGTATTTAAATATTAGTACCAGGATCCTACCAATTCCTGCTAGCATCTGGAAAGAATAACACTGACAATTACTACACAAAATATGAATTGGTTTGTTGGCATCTTAATCAGCTAGAAAACATTTAAACCAAGCTTATCTACCTTTTGCAAATATTATGAAGAAAGAGGGTCAAAAAACTTCAAATGTGATGACTTTATAAAAAACCTGGTGTTTTTATACAGAATACAGAGCTTAGTCAGCAAAATAAAGCTCACTGTTACAAGTTCAGAAGCCTTCTATAAAGACTATTTTGAAGAATGGCATGAAGATTAAATGGCACAAAACAGTCTCACCTACTAATTCATAGTAAGCTGTACTTCAGAAGAACACCCACATTTAAATACCAAGCTTTATAATCCTAGTATTAAAATCAAGGAGTAATCTGCACCCTAATTCTTCCAAGTTACTCCTATGCAATTTGACAGCCACACTGATGACACACCAATGAAACCAGAATAAAGTATTCTCATCAATTCTGGTATAACACCAAAATCAGCAGAGGATGTACATGAAATTATACACACTGCCATTTACAGAGATGCCTCTGTTGTTGCTTGCAGGCATTTCATGCTGACGTTGGGTTGTGTTGTTAGCTAAGGTCACATTTTCTTCTGCCTTTAGCAGTGTTACAGCTCAAGTGTTCAGTAACAAACATCATTTCAAATGACATTGGCAATCCTTGTCATTAGCTTACTAACATGCACAGCTATAAAAGCAAGAAACACACAAAATAATTTGATGACTTTGGAGATCTTGGATACCTATTGCCTCCTGTAAGGAAGAATATTTATAATTTAGGTTGGAAGGGACCTCTGAACATCAAGAGATTCAATCTCATTTCAAAACCCAGGCTAACAAAGTGGTATTGCTTTTACAAATCTCCGTGGATGAAGATCCTTGGGGCAACTTGTTCCAGTGTTTCATTCACCATCCTCAAAGTGAAAAAACTATCTACTTGTGGAAAACTAAGCATAGCACTGTTCACTCAGTCCCTGTAGTACATGAACTACTGGAGCTTGCATAAAACCCACTGACTACCATTTGCTGGAAAAAGGTTTTATTTCCAATTCAGAGGTTTTCTGGAATTAATGATCTGTGCATTATAGGTACAGGGAAAAAAAGAATCATCAAGATTTACTTTCCAAAATTAAAACACGAGTTGCTCACAGTATTTTATCAGTGTTTGTATCATGTGGGGTTTTTTTTGTTTGGTTTTTTGGTTTTATTGTTTGTTTTTTTAAAGAAATAACTTCTATGCCATAAAGAAACAGATCACCTGGTTTCAGAAACAGCTGGTAGTGTCATCACTGGCCAAGGGTGCAGAGCATTATCAAATCTGGCTCTGGTATGTTCTTCAAGCTGGTAGCATGCAGCGTTTTCTAGCACATGCAAAATAAGGTGGTTTAGAGAGCTCCGTAATCCAGTCTTCCCAAAAGGAAGCTGATGGAAAGGTCCAAATCGTTTCCTCATCCACACACTAGAGGCACAGGAGGAAACATCCTGCTGTAGCTGATCTATCTCCCAGCCTGGTCTATACTACAGAAATTGCTCTCCACAGTTGTCAAGCAATCACCTTTCCCCACCACAAGTTTCAAAAAACAGGTTAGATTTTCAATCCTACTTTTAATGCTACATAAAATAAAGGTTTCATACTTCTCTCAACAGTACCTTGAACAATCCACTCTGTCACAAAACTCCTCAGCATCTCCCACACAGTAAGGAAACAGAGTGCATAGAGATGTTTATATCACACCACTATTAACAAGAAACAGCCTGAACAAATAGAGGGGCAAGACTGATTTAGGGCCCATGATAAACAGGCGTCAGGAAGCAAAATGCAAGGAGCATAATGTGCATGCACATGAGCCAGCACAGCCCTAGATCCTTGGGGAAAAAGCACTGTGGTGAGCCAAGATCCAGCACATCAAAGGCAGGGGGGGGGAAAAAAAAAAAAAAGAAGCAAGAGAACCATAANGCATCTGCGTATGGTCTGAAACGGGGGGGGGAGCCGCAGAAATCACAACCACCAAAACCATGTCTGAGGAAAGCAATAGAAACAAATATGGAGCTTCTTCAGGAGGAAGGGGCAGATTAAGTTTCAGTGAGTTGGTGCATAAACATTTTGCCTGTGGATGCATGGGATCAGATCTTATTTAAGTCTCCAGTGAAAAGGAGTATGATTGTCTCTCCACATCATAGAAGCTCTGTGTGATTAGAAATCTCTGCAGATTCAGCTTCTGCTCAGCACAGAGCTCAAACAGCAGGAGCATAAATCAGAGCTGAAGTGCACTGGCAGAGCTGCAGCAGGAAAGAAGCATATCCAGCCCTGTCTCTTCAGAGCTGGCTCCAGGACTGCCCCTGCCCCCTCCTGCTCACAAGCAAGAGCTAGGGGCAGAGTGGGAATCAGAAGGAGAAATATAAATAATCAAGAACAAAGTTGGACCCATTCTTCATAAAGCAGATCTAATTAGAAATGTCAAGTCTCATTATGAGCCAAAGCCCCACTAGATAGGAAAAGCTATTACTCAGGAGAGATGTATGTGGAAGATATGCATCATTTCTTAATGATGTACACATCCTTCCTCTACCCGTACCCCACCCAAAGTGAATATGGAGGCAGCACCAGCATTAGGAGAGCCAACACCAACTGCATACAGAAAACATTGGGGGAAGCAGTGCTAATGCTGTTTCACACACAAAATTTCTATTTCCCTCTTCCCTCTGAAAGACTAGGAGCAATCACCCAGAACAAGGCTTTTACAACATAGTCAAATAACAGCTTACAAAAGGCCCTGTTCATTTCTCATTGGAATGATTAAAAAGACTTCATTAACATCAAGTGGAACAGATTTGGACCTTTAAAATAAATAAAGAATGATATAAATTCATCTTTCCCACCTCTGCCTATAAGCATCCAAAACTCTATCAAACCACAGGACATTAGCACCTGCATCTACTACCAGAAATTTCCATGTCAAGCATTTAATGGACTTCCACAGTGCCCTGACAAACTCTGAATGCAGGCAAGCCAGGACTGGCACAGGAAAAAGCACAGGTCTAAAAGCACAATTGCTATAGGTTTGCCATCCTTAAGCAAAGCAGTTGAGGTGACAGTGCGGTTAGTGACGGTATTTCTTTCTCCCTCTATAGAGCATTGTTTGTGCTAAAAATTCACCTGGCTTGACTCTGAAGGCCAACTGCAAAGCAGCAGCCATTAAGCAGTTTTCCTTATGAAGATTTGGCTGCAGCAAGCTCCCTGCAGGGCACACAGGGTGTAAACCAAGCCAGGATTATTCAGGGATGTCTGCAGTTCTGGGCTTCAGGGGAACAAACAAGAAAGAGATTCAAACTGCTTTGCACAATGTAAAAAAAGGATTCCTTTGAGAGAGCAGCAGGGCAGAATTAATCCCTACAGCAAGCAAAAGAAACCCAGTCATTATACAGTATTTGCTGTCTTAATACTACAAAAATAGGACACTTTTACTTATTATAGCTTGGTTTTGTTCTATTTCACATCAATGGATCTGAGCTACAAACAAAGTACTTCAGCCAAACTTAATGAAGGAGGAAGGCAATGCAATGCCAGACCAGAGCCAAGTAGGGACAGTGCTTGAACTGTACTTCCCACTGCAGTAACAAATCAGCACTTGTCCCCTTTTCACAAGCCCAACTCGCACAGCTGTGACTGCAGTTATTGTTCCACCTCTATGTTAAAACTGGACACACAACCTGTGTTAATACATCTTTCTCAGAAATGGACTTAGTAGTCTAATCTTATCCAGCCTGAGGTCAATGATCTGAATATGACAAGAGCCTAGATATGGGAAGACCTTCAAGCATGCAAGCATTTGCTCTTAGATTCAACCAAAGGCTCTTCAGTTTAGACATCCAAATAAAATATTACGGTTATGGAAGCTGCAGGTAGTGTGGTTATATCTTTGCCACCAGCAAGAGAAGAGGAAAACAAACAAACAAACAACAAACAAACAAACCCCCCACACATCTCATGTATTTTTACTGTCCCTAGAAGCCTTGCCTCTAGTTCACCAATTGACTTCGAGTGACTGCTAATTACAACAGCTAAATTCGATTCATTTGAAACATGCTCAATCTGAAAACAAATCTCATCAAATAAGTAAGAGCAGCTGCACAAGAATTCATCCAAGTGCTCCACCAGAAGTGCAAGAAATTTTCTCTCTCCTACAAGCACTCTTTGGCCATCACTAAGTCTGCTGATTAAGGACAACAATTTAATTTTAACTGAGACAGTGATTCTATATAAAAACACCCCAGAGCATTCACTTATAAAAAGCATCAGGAGGCTACTTTCACAAATCCAGCATCTAACTTAGAAAAACACTGAAGAAAGAACTCCACTCCTTTGTTGTTTTGTGTAGAGACTGAACTATTTGTGAGCCTCAGGCAAAGTTCCCTAGATCAAGAACTCTTTCGTAATTCTTTCCATAGTAGTAGAAAGCATGGGATACCTTCACTCGTGCTCACTGAAGTACTTTACTCTGCTTCCCCATGGAGTGTTGAAGCCAGCATGTGAAATGAATGAACACAGCCCAAATAACTTCAACAGATCTGCAGAATATACAGGTACAGAATGCTTTTCACTCACACCAGGTTGCCCTTAGTGTGTCAGCCCACCTTTAATGATATCTGAGTAGCTTGTACTCTCATCTCTCACAAAATTGTTGAGAATTAAAAGGCTGACTTAAAAATCACTGCTACATTCACAATGATCATGTGCACACACACACTATGAACCACCCCACTGATGTTGTGTACAATGGATGATAAAGTTAACAGATCAGAAACACAAGATTTAAAGTTAGCCCTTTCATGTGACAATGTCACTGGAGTTAATACTGTTCCAGCCTTGACCCCTAAACTCTGACAAAAGATCTATAAAGGAGATTCAGGTGGGCGAAGCATCAGAGAAGATACCAGGAAACTGATCCAAAAGATTTTGAAGAGTGTCCACTGCAGATTTTTGGCTTTGTTTACAGATTAAACCAACCACACTGAAAGACATGACAGAAACTAGAGGAAAAGATCACGGCAGAAAAAACAGCAACACTACCTAAACATTACTGAAAAGCAGCTTTACCAGATGGTGCTGTGGTTTCCCCATAGGAATGGTGTAGCATCTTTTCTGGACTGACATTGTTCCAAGTCATGTGTGTTCTCAAAGACAACTTTTGAGGTCCTTCCCACGTAAATGGCACTTTTATCAAAGGGGAAGAAGAGAACAGCAAGACCCTGCATAAAGAAACCCAGCTCCAGGAGTGCAGAATATTCATACATTTAACTACCTCAGCGTCAACAGAACTGTGCATGTTTATCTTCTGTCCCTGAGATCCACACTGAACAGCAGGATATCACCTGCCTACTCCTTTAGCTCACATGTTGGAAATACTATGAAGTGTAGCAGTAGAGTGGTTCTGCTTGGTTACACCAAAACTTTGCCAAAGAGCATTTCTGAGTTTATATTCTCAGGTTAGGGAAACAACGATGCACACACAAAGTAACCCTGGTCTACTGCTTCTTTGTAAAGGAATCCTAGGGTCAAGGTACTTCAGATTCAGTTCAGAAGACACAATAGCACTAAATTTTTTTTTTTCTTGACATTTGCTACTAACACAGTTGTCAGCCAATGGTGACCTGGAGGTCAGACATTTCCAGATAAGACCAGCTGGACTATGGCCCCAGGCTCTTCATTCCACTAGCTGATCTTTCAAAGCTGAGAAGTTCCCAGCATGATGAAATCATCATGCTTCATTAATAACAACAAATATGTGCTTGTTTTCTTTAGTAAGCACTTAAGTACATTAATTATTTAACAAAATTTCAGCTTCAGAAAAATAAGAGATTATTCTCAAAGCCTCTTCTGACCTGGACAGGATGAGCCAGAGTAAAGGAAAACCACCCTAAACAGTTTTTGGTGTTTAGTTTCTGGAGAGGGGAGGCTTTTACTGTCTGTTCACATGGAAACGTCATACATATGCATCCCATCTCCTCTGAAAATACATGGAAGAGTACTGTGAATCCATAGCATTCCCAAGCCCCTACAATGAAGAACTGCCCATAAATAGCATACTGTCACATGTAGTATCAACTCCATAGCATCCAGTTTAGTTTTGCCCAGCTGACTTCCACCTTCCAACCTACGACGAAGACAGCTGCCAACTAACTTGCACCTTGAGATAGGAAACATCAATACAAAAGTAAGGTTTATAAAACCCAGTTACTGGCAATCTCAGACTTCTTAAATTTAGTCTATGACATCCATATCGTAATAAGGATTTCAACAGGACAAGGACACTGGAAAGAGAAGACAGGGAAGAAGAGAGACAGACGCAGGTTTTGCAAAGATGGCTTACAGAAATCACCTCCTCTGAAAGCAAAGACGAAAGCCACAGGCTTCTGAGATACCAAATGTAATACATACTTCCATCTTGCAAACTAATTCCCCTCCAGCCTCTCTGACTTCCGCAAATCTCTTCTCTGTTACAGAAATGCAGTTAAAACAGAAATGCAGACAAGCCTGTGATATCTTCATTTGAAATATTCTTGGAACTGTGATGCAACATTAATTGAAAAGTCCTTATAACCAATTTAAATCTCACCAACTGATGCTGCACAAGGAAACAGTTAGAAAATTAAAGCCTCGATCACCACTTGAAAACATCACAGACAAGACAGGGTATCTGAAAATACCTGTTCTTCACCTGCAACAACCTATTCTGTTACTTTATATACACATCCTCTTCCTTCAAACTGTCAAACAAGTAATCTATCATATTTTATAGAAGCTTAAATTGAGCTTGATGCAACCAGCCTACAGATGCTTACAGGCTATCTATTAACATTCCACTTCTCCTGCAAGATTCCTTCAGTCTCTTCACACCATTAAGAAGAAATTTAGCAGGCAAATATTCAGACATTAATAAATAAACCCACCCACCTTTATGGCACATTCATTAGCACATACCTTTCCCCGTAGTCATTATCTGCAGTGCCCGAAAGATGCTGGGGAAGAGCGCTGTTCTCCGGGAACAGCCCTACAGTACATGTCTCTCAGCAACTTACCAGCAAACTCCCCACCCTCCTAAACGACTTCTCTGTGTGACCTAGCAGACGATTGCCACCTCTCCTCCAAAATAAAAGCCTGCTCAGCACTCAGCTGAGCACCAAGTGTCCTCCTATGCCTGCTTGCTCACATCTCTTCCTTCTAAATTTGAGACTTTAAATTCCAGGAGGCACTAATGTGCTTATCTACAAAGTTGTGTAACAGAAAGGGAGTAGAGCTCACCTTGCCAACCTTTTACAAGAATGTACTATCAGTTAACAGTAGTCACTCAAGCATCACTCTGACATTAATGCTTTTCCAGCCCCTATGAAGGTGAAGGGGCATCTCCTTGCTTTTATGTAACAAGAATGCCCAATGCAATGAATTTTCAACTTGAAAACTGGATAACAAGACACCGTGGAAATTAAATTGCACAAGGTATGAATGAAGAAAAGCACAGTGCAGCATTTGTTGGTTCAAAACCTGTGCTATCACAGATACTCCAGTCTGTAATTCTGCTGCTTGGATGTGTGTTGACAAGCAAACAATATTCCACCTACAGATGTATGGTAATGCGTGGCAAATAGAGGTGATTTTTCCTCCTTCAAATAAATATCAAAATAGAATTCAGCCTCTCAGATCTACTACCAGCAAAACACAGAAATCTAGAATAGGTCTAGCTTCCATCTAATTGTCTCCAAGTTGTGAATTTCATAAACAGAGATCATTCAGCAAATCATATTTACCTTAAGCACCACTTCAAATACAGAAGTGTTTCTTCTCAAAAGCAACATCCCTCTTTCCCCTCTTTTCCACTTACTAGGCTTTTAGTAACTGGAATTGTCACACCTGTTACTTCAGCACTGTTTTAATTAACCTGCTTACTCTTAGAACAGTAATTCATACAGGCAACTACCAAAACTGCATCCTTTTCTCACCTTACCCTGTGCAAATAACCATGGGGAAGACATCTCAGCTCCAGACTCCTAGCTTTGAGACTTCCTGCTTTGATTTCCCTGCAACCCAAGATCACTGCCACCTCCTCCACTGTCCCTAACTCTTGCTCTCCCAATCAGAGGCAAAATTCAGCAGACAAGAAACTTAGCCCTCTCTACCCACAGGTAGCAGACTAGCACACCATCGCAGTACTCCTGCACACATCAGTGTAGAAGAATCTTCCCCAAAATCTGCAACTTAGGAAAAAAAAAAAACCAAAAACCAAAAAACAACACACCCCACACCCCACAACACAAAACCAAAACACCACACCACACTTGACTTAAAAGAATGTTATATTATGATATTGCAGTGAAAGCCTGAAAAACACACCAAAATGTTTTGGCTATTAATAGCTCTGGTGTGGGTGATCATTTCCTATCAGCCTATCTCTCTCAGTAGATCACTTATCCATTCTTAACCTGCCCCAAAACTTGATTATAAAGTGTTTTGCAGTCCAGATATGGTCCAAAGTCACTTCAAATCCATGAAAAGTTGTACACTCTATATTCAGGTCCTTCCAGGTATAATCCCAAGGAAACCAGTGAAGCCTGAATTTCTGGAGCCTGTTTATGTCCAATAGCCTCTCTCTGCAACACATTCAGCTAAAGATCATCACATAATGCCAGATGAAGACAGCAGCTGACTAGCTGGCAATTATTGGCTCTTTCATGCTGAAATGTATTGGTCCCCACAGAATAAGGCATCTGCATAATTAGCAAAAGCAGTTACAAAGGAAATAATTAGCTTCCTGAAAGCCCAAATAGGGGAAAACTATAATTTTTGCTTCAAGAGGATAATTATATGCCAAAAAAAACAAAACAGAGATATACCGAGAATCATAGAGAAATCCAATGTGGATTTTAACTTCATATTCTAGCTGCAAGGGCCGCTGGTAACCTAGCAACAAGCAGCATACTTCAGCATGCCAAAACCTCCCTCTGACTTAATGAAACACCTCAGATTACTATGCAAACCTCCCCCATCCCACTATACATTTGATTATTGTATTACTAAATGATAAAAACAAAGCCTGGCCAAAAAAAAAAAAAACAACCCACCAACAAAAAAACCCCAAACAACAAAACCAAAACAAATGAACACACAACCAAATCAAGCAACTGAAGATAAACTTGAAGCAGCACTAATGAACCACAGTATAGAAAGATAAGAACACATTATTTTAATATTTGTGATCTGATTAGAGTTGATTCATTAGATCTATTCATGAGATCAGAAAATGCCCTGGGAAGGTAGGATATAGCTTCAGCTAACCTTTCTGTTTCAGAGGCACACTTTAAACCTAAACAGAAAGCCCTTCCCCAAGCACCTTTTACAGTGGACTGATTAAGGTTTGGTTTTGTGTCTGCGGAACCATTAGTTAAGAAATCTTTAACAATTTAGAGCATACTTGCTAATCTCCAAATCACTCCTGATATTCAAATACTGTTGCTGCAATTGCTTTCTCTTACTTGAATCCTTAGTGAGTTGGTAGAGGAAACTATTACCCCAACCAACGGTTCTGGAGTTGAGAGACCAGTCTTTGACTGGTTGTTTTGCCGCATTTCACCATTTCAGAAGTCTTAGTCTCACCTGCCCAGTACCACTACTTTCTGCAGTAAATCAGGTTCGACAACCACTTTCAACAAGTCTTGTAGTAAGCACAACTGCAGTGCTGCTGGGTTAGTGCTCAGTTATGAGTGACACAAGCTTCCAACTTGCTCTTGGATTACCTACCTGAGCTACCCATCAGAAAAGTACAGATTGACCATACTCACCCATAAGGCTACAGAAAAGAGTTAGAATTAATCTTTTCTAGTGAGCTGTGAAATCATGACACAGCTTCAGTTAACCTTGCCATTTCTGAGGTATACATTAACCCTGAACAACATAAAACCCCTTCCCCTGTTACTTTTCAGCTAGGTCTGTTCTGCCACTGGTACACAGTTGGCAGAGGAAGCTGCTCAGGGCAGAAAACCCAGCACAAGGGAGCTGACACTGTTCCTTTCACAGTGCCATTTTACACTGACAAGGGCTTTCAGACTGCGGGCTGCACAAGCATTTGCCAGTCTACCTCCCAGAACCTCTGGGACATTCCTGCAGCCTGGGTAGCGCTAGAAATAGTACAAGCTAGCTACAGAGGGGGACTAACACCAGCTTTTAAGACGAGGTACACCTGCATCGCATTGTCTTAAGTCATCTGACCCAGGCCATACAACATGAAAGTTAAAACATTAGTAGTGTGTTAGCCTGGTTGAGTTACAGTCTAAAAAGAGTGGCATACAACAGGTAGACATCAAATTATCAACATCATACTGTGCCACACTCAAAAGGATTGCACAAGACTAAGACAAAAGCAAATCTTTTGGACATGCAATATCTGTCATCACTTTCCCCAGTGAATCTGTGTCATATTTGTTCAAAAGCTACAGGAAATGTCTTTAGGCCATAATAAAGACATGACCATGGGTGAAGATAAGCCACCACCATTGGCTATCACCTCCTTGAAAAGATAAATGGGAAGTGTCACAGTTGTTAACACATCAGATACAGTGAGCATGCATGCTGTACTCGTTGCTTCCTTGCACTCCAGGCAAAGCACAAGCCAGCCTATAGCACTATGGGAAATGAACCCTTGTCTCAAATACACACAAAAATATATTAATTTCTCGTTATTAGCCCCACAACTGAGAACTACTTTTTAACTCATTAACTCATGCAACTACAGAGAGTTATTGCTAGGGAAGACTAAAAGGTTCCAGCAAACCCAGGTGAGAACCTATCTTTTCTATGCCTTGTTCTCTTTGACCCCTTAACATTCCTCTAGTCTTTTTCTCAGGCTACCTTTTTCTCAGGCTATTTTTTGGTCTCAGTGCCCACACAGGAGGTTCAATGGAGCAGAAATGCTAAACATGTTTAGGGATTGCATCCAGCCACAGTGCAATCAAGGACAGGAGCCATCAGCAGAGCAGGCTAAGAAGAGCAAAGACGACAGGAGTGCTTGTGCCTGGAAGCACAAAAAGCCTGTCGATGGAGTCAAGTGCACAACACAGGGTGTGTAACTTCTCAGGCACAGTGTGTGCAAGAAAGTTAAATCTTCAAATTCATCAAAACAGTGACAGAAGGGGTATTAAAAGAAAAAACAAATTCGCTATGAAGTCTATCAAATCTAATACACATGGATGTCATAATTGCAGTTATGAAAACAACACAGTTCTTATGGAATCTTTCCTTGGCAACTGTGAAACAGATGGTTTGCTTTCTTGGGAAGAGATGGCACTTTGTCTTCCCAGAAGAGGTCAACCCCATTGCCCCATCTTGCTTCTTTTGATGCCTTCTGTGGTGCCAGAAGCCTTGAATCATATCACAGCATGTGCCACTACGTTCAGTCCAGAGACTGGAACAAGCTCTCGAAAGCCAAGGATTAGCAAGTAATGTCTCTGGTACTCTTCTAGGATGTGTAGATTCTAAAATGATTGCACAGCTAAAACTTAGCATTGCAAATAAATTAACTTTAGTTTCCTGATCCTCACTGAAGTTTGGTCTTGCATGTATCTCAACTATTTAATACTAAATACTCTAATCATTTGCAGCCTACTTCATATTCTACTAATATTAGCTTCATTTGGATTAGAAAAATCCTCTGTAAACTTGGTTTAAATTTGGCCAGGGGTATATAAAGCTCTAAAATCTTTCCCCTTCTTCCTAGAGAATAAATCCAACAGAAATCCCAACCACAGCCATCATCCCACCACAGTATTTGTTTAAAAATAGCAATGCCTCCCACCACAGAGCACAAGTTTGCCTCCTCGAACTCCAGACAACAGCCACCTACATAGTACAATGATCTACCAGTACAATCTTTTCTTTTTTTTTTCTCCCCACAAAGTGAGAATCATTCTATCCCACCACTGGCAAAACAAAAATTCTACCTTTGCCTAGGCCAAGTGGAAAGCAGAGAAGCTGAATCAGCAGTAACCTTGTTCTGGCTTGAGTTCAGATTTCAGAACAAATAGCTGGAGGTTGTAAACTTTTAAGATGTTTGCCACGGGATTAAATATTTACTTCCTTGTTTTAAAATAGTACAAAGGCATTGGTTTATCAACAACACTTTCTTGCCACTGTAAGCCTCATCCACCTATACAGGTCAACTTGGGAACCGAAAAACACAATTCCTAAACAATAAAAGCTTTAAATGCAACAGTACTACACAGGTATGTAGACATTATGTGCTATTTGAAAACATTTCTCTTGAATTACTACTTAACTTACCTCCTGAACAATCTAAACAAAGACACACATGGACTTGAAAACAGATAAATCTATTTCCCTAATGAAACTAACAAAACTCAAGAGGAAAAGAAAAGGAAGACAGCTCTAACAACATCTTCTGTTCTCAAAACTTGCACTTCATTCTCTTTCTGACACTTGTAGGAAGACAGAGCAGATTAACTAAACACCAATTTAATCTGCTGCAAAAGCTACATCTGCATTTCTGAACAATCAATTCACTCTGTGTCTATTTGAATGCCTCAAGTGAAAAACTGCTAAAAACACCAAAAAAGAACACAAGAGCTTCTACTCACCACCTGAATTTTGGATCATGTTCCCAGACTTTTGGACTTCATCAAATTTTGTAAAAATTACATTCAACCTGTTTGAAAGTTAAAGAAACACACAATGAACAGCTGAATTTATTTTTCAGGTATCTTCCAACTTAAGACATCAGAGGCCAAGTTTTGTTTCACTCGCAGTAATGGAGAGCACTGTCAAAAATGATGGCATGGAGAGAAGTTATTTTAAAGTTAATAAAACTATTACAACATGAAACAGCCAATAACTAAAACTGAGAAATAAAGCGATGTAACTCAAAACCCTACATTACTGAAGATGTGCCATGTCTAATCTGAAATGCATTTCCAGTTCATTACCACTTGGCCTATATTAATTATTTGCAGAAATGCCACAAAAAAGATCCTTGAAAAAACAACTTCACATAACATTTGTCTTCGACTCTGACACTTCTTTCCCATTTATGTCAAAGGCCTGGTGGAGCAGAAGACTCTTATCAAATCTCATTATTCCTTCCCCGAGAGTTTATTACTTTAAGCCACAGTGACAGCAAATGTTTTCACCACAGAACAAGAGGCAGTGGTCCTGCCCCCATCAGCATGCACCCCATTTCTGAAATAGCCTCTTCCCTCCTCCAACTGTGACAGGTTGTCATTTATTCCACCCTCAGGTGTAGCCATGCTCCACCCTGCACTGCATTGGGGATCGCAGCAAGACACAGAACAGTTTTCTAACCACACCTGAAGCAGTAGAAGCAGAGGAAGATCACTTGGGTTTTGGTGTAGGTGGTTTGGGTTTTTTAGTACAACCTTGCAAATAAAGAAAAACCCCTATGGTCAATATCATCATGACAGCCTTCTATCTCACATAAACACGAGCTGCTCTGAAGTGTTCTCTTTAGGTACATAGAACACACAGGAAAAACACCACATCAAATCTTAAATCAGTTAACTATGCAACTGTAATGATTATCTTGATTTTCCAAACACATTGTGGTAAACGTACAGGATGCACAGGAAGTGAAAACTGAACTAAGTGTTCATAGGATAAGCAAAACATAAAGCAAATTAAAAAAACAAACCCCCACACACTCCAACTAACACCAATCTCAGGAAAAGGTTCAGTATTGCAGGTCCAAAACCAGTGAAGACGTAAGAACATTCTCAACTTACCGAGATTGGGGTAGTCCTTTTTTGCTGAGGTCAGCCCTTACACGTTCACCAACGTGTCTGTAAATTTCAACGAGGCTGTTTATTGCTGCATCTCGAACCTGAACATGAGATATGAGAAAAATCAATCATATTTATAATAAATAAAATTCTGCTCTACCTTGGAGAAAGGAATTTGCATATTTCTCTGCAACAACAGCTGTCACTATAGATGTTTACCATACAGTTCATGACGGAGCATCCATCCCTGATTGCAGATATTAGCAGTATCAGCAAGTCTAATTTAATTGAAAAGGCAGTCAAGACATCAGATAAAATGTTCCCTACATAGGGACACACATAGGCAGTTCAGCTGCATTTACCAGACTCCACCCATTGTGTGCACCAGCTACAGTTACAGAAGCAAAAAAGCATGGAAAGAGACATTTAATAGACCTGATATTGCTAGTACATTCTAGTAACAAACTGACCTTTAATGTTGTATTGCAAACTTGTTTCTGTGTCGATAAAATATGGAGGGAGAAGTAATCAATCACCCAAGCCATCATGAATTTTACATGTCTTCCAAACCGATTAGCAAGAAGTAGCTGAACACATCCTTTCCTCCACTCAGCAGAAGAGCCACAAATCTGATTAAAGTGTCACATTTCTGTACTAAACCTCCTTTCTCCATCTGACAGAGAAGGTAGAGAAGACAAACTATGTGCTCTGCTTAAAGAAATATCTACAGTACTGTGCATTTCTGCTTCTCAGAAGATGGTCTGGCAACTACCCAAGCATTTGCATGCATTGGGACTAGGATATTTCATGGGCACAAGCTCAAATCTCCTGTCACTGGGAATCAAAGAGCAAGCACATATGCTCTGCCTCCTAGCCCAAAAAATTTCCCCAAACACCTGACTGTCATAATCTTGCTGTTCTCCTGCTCAGCAGATCACTGTCAGTTCCCAAACTGCTGTCTTCACTTACACCAGCCCTCACTAAGCACTAACCTGTAGCTTCTCTCTGCCATCAGCCCTGTACACTCCTGGGCAGGACCTTCCAAGTACAGCTCAGGAGGGAACTCTGGTGTCCCTAGTTTCTGGATACATAGACCCTAACTCAGCCTCTTTCCCTGCCTTGGACAGCCAAGAGGGGGAGGTTACAGTGCCTGCATCGCTGCCTGTAGTGAATTCACCTCCTGGGATGCCCAGGTACCAGCCACAGGGGCACGGCAGACTAACTGCCATAGGCCAGCCTGCCACCATGTCACTTCCAACTGCAGCATGCAGCACAGCCAACCATGGAGGTCGTTGCATTGTGTTCTGGAAGGATGGCCTTTCTGTGTCAAATTAATCTGATGTATTGGTGCAGGACTGGGAAAACCCCATACTGGGCAAGGCAGGGAGCCCCTACTAACAATGCTTGCTTTAACCTGCCACAGCAACAAAGCTTTAATGCTTGGTTTTAGAGAAAATAGTTGCTAGTCTAAGTACAGTTGTGATACCAGATACTCTTAAACTGCATTAGCTGAAAGCAATATATCCTAGAACACACTCATTCCCAGACAGGCAATAACGAGACAGCTTCCATGTCTAGAACAAAAGGGCTAACACTGCTCCTCACCTGGATCTGCGTTTCTCCATCATCTCTCACCAAGAGAGGGCAGCATTGACCCAGCATCAGCTGTCCCAGCCCGCAGAAAGCGCTAGCAGCACAGAAGCAGAGCACCCGAAGACTAGCCCCCACCCCAGGACAGGCCTGCTCGTCCAGGAACCACTTGGGCTGCTGTTTATATATGATCACTTCAGGCATGGGCTTTCGTGGGATGAGATGCATCAGACCCAGGATAAAGGTCAAGAGGTCAGTCTCATTTCTCATTGGAGCGAGGGTAACAAGCTGTGCCAGGCACAGGGAAGAGGCAGTGCAGAAGGAAAAAAACCTTCTGTCCTCTCACCAACTTTCTGATTCATTCAATAGCTGACCAATGCAAGGACCAAAATCTCTGTCCGCAACATGGCAAAGTCCTAATCCTAGAATCCCCTCAAGAAGTAACAGCTTGCTCAGCTGTGGCTCAGAACTACAATGGACCCTGAACACTGAACTTCCTTCAAAGCTTCTTGGGGTGACAGGTTTATCCTCTTGTGTTGGCACAAGCAGCAAGGGAAGGCTGGTTCACACTCAGTCTTCCTCTTCAGCAAGGGGAGGCCCTGACCACCAAAGCCAGCATAAACCCATTCCCCAGATGGCATTAGTTTGAACCCTGCTTGCGCATTCATCCTCTTCTCACCAACCTTACACACTTATATCTGATTTCAGATTAGGTCCTGTCCAGAAGAAGGACACAGAAGACAGAGTTTCTTTCTCAACATGCATTTTCATTTTTCTTGCATTGCTGACTTCAGGATCCTGTACAGCATCAACCCCTTAGTCAGACTCTGCCTCTACAACTTTTGGCAGTGCACGTGGTCAGGCTGCCTGATGAGTCCCCTTGGCCCTCCCTGCCCGGGCTATTGCTCCTCTGAAAGTGAAGGGTGCTCCATCAAGCACAAGGATCGCTGCAACTTTCCTTGCATTTGGGCTGTTAAGGCACACAAGTTTGCTCCCAACAAAGGTTTTCTGCTCATTTCAGATTGCAGATTGATGTTGTTCTATTAAACTCAGAGTAACTGATATGCTGGTTTAGGCATACATCAAATACTACCTCTTCAAAACTAGCCAAGGGCTCTTTATGAACAGCATTGTTCAGAGTTCACCATCAGCAGTACAATCAACTAATTCACCATCCAGAACGCAAAGCCTCATGCTTACAAAGCAATCAGCATAACCTTTAGAAGTGACTCTCACCAGAAGCTTACCTGGCTGTTTGGATCTCCAAGTAAGTTACATATATGTGGCACTATCTTACTCAGTGTTAAACTCTGAGCTCCAGATCTGGGAACAGAGAACAAAAGGAGATCACTGTGAGTTACAAAGCAGGCTTCTGCATAATGTAGGTTTGCAGGAGGTTCTGACTTACACATTGAGTGTTGCAATAAGGCAGAGGCAAATCCCTTCTCTTGTTCGGAAATTCTTGTGTTTGAATCCTCCTAGCATCCTGTCCCACACGTACTGTGGAAAACAGAAAAGAAGGTGAAGTAGAAAAAAAGGAGGCAGGAGAAGAGACAGACTCCTCCTTCCAACAGACATACATTATAATATCTCTGGAGCTTAAATATAAGCTTTCTACCCATCCAAGCAGAACAGGACAACAAATGGAATGACACTTTTAGATCTAATTCTTTTTTCTGTGCTGACTTTGCACTCCCCACTAGCTAAAGCAATACTTCCATTTACAGAAAGCAAGTACCTTCCAAAGACCCAGAACAAGTACTCCACCATCTACTCATCCCAACCCGTATTTGTGAAAGCCAATGACAATCACTCCCATGTGTACCCTGTCAGGCAACAGCATTCCCAAGTGAAACAAATATCATATAACAAGGTGGAAGAAGATAAAACCATTTCAGACAGAGCTACAGGAGAAAATCCTCTGACAGAAAAACAGTTCTCCTTTTAAAGCAGCCACTCACTCACTCATGCTGCAAAGGGTTGCCAAACATACCTGAGGGTTAGCAGCTTGTTCCATGATTTTCAGCAGCAAGGTCTGATCTTGCTCCCTCACCGAGTCCTTAGAGTCTCCCAGTCTATCAAGTAAACTTGGCAGCACTGAGAAATGGAAACAGGAATATCCAACCCCCTCAGAAAGCTGTCAGTGTGGCACAGCCCCTCTACTCTCCTCACATCTGATGCATGGACCAGCCCTCCCTTCAAGCAGAGCCTGAAACCACCAAGAGCTTCCCAAGTGCTCTCCTGGGGAGATAAATGGCTTTGCATGTAGCAGCCAGAACAGATTCCCGCAGAATATCCCCCAATTCACACCTAGACCTCTTACCTGTGCCAATCTGTGCCTTGAAGCGATCTTGCAAGCGAGATACTAGGGCAGAAAGGATATCAATTCCCAGGAGGACCACCTGCAAGCACAGGAGACTACGTTTTAGCATACAACCCTCTGCCTCTAGCCTTGGCCAACACATGTGAGCGGCACACACTCTCCAGGCAGAAGGGCCCCATCCCACCCCTGCACCTTGAGCGCAACACTGCTCAAGGTTGTGCAGATACACACAAATCTTCTTTGCTTGGCTTCTAACAAACAAGCTGGGTGGTTTATAAGCAGAAAAGCCCCCAAATTATTGTTCCCTGTGACATTTACAAGCCAAAACTCACTGCCAAGAACTTGACAAAGCCAACAACTGTAAATTGCTGCTCAATACTAAACTAATATTTATGTGCAACACAGACATACCATATACATAACCATTTCAATATTTGCTCTAAGAGACATTTTTAATTAATTGTAATCATTATCACTTCTAATTAGAAAATGGTGTGCAGTAACAGCTGGCTATTATTTCTTAGAGAAATTAAACCCAGTGCTTTTATAACATAACTGAAACCCAGCTAAAGGCACCTTGATTGAGAGAAGCTTCGGATCAGGTTGCAGATGTGATTAACTTCATTCAATAACTTCAAAATGTAACAACACACTATCATATACTGAATATACTGGGTAACTTGTATACTGAATTCTCGGCAAGACCCTACAGATCACAATGGCTCTGGGACGAGACAGAGCGCTCGCCATCGGTTTTAAAGTGAAAAGTGCTGGTGTCACTAACCCCAGGACGTGTTACTGACAGCCAGGCGGTGCTACCAGGGCTGTTACAGCGCAGTGCTGCTCCCCGTGCTCGGTGAACCACCCGTTCACACAGATACACACACACAAATACCTCTCTATACAGACGGCTGCCCACCGAGGCGGCTGCCGGCTGGACGGCGGCGGGCAGCGGCAGCGCCGAGGATGACCGGCAGGGGGCAAGCGCCATCGCCGCTGCCGCTCAGTGCGCCTGGCCAGCCCCCTATGCAAATAAGGTCCAGACGGGCGCAGAGCACTCTGGGTAGCACGGCTACAGCCCTCAAAACGGGCTTAAATCGGAGCCGGAGATGAGCCACTAAAGCCGCTTTCAGTACCGCGCCCAAGTGGAGCTCGGCTTTGAGCCGGATGGCGAGGGAATAGGGCCTGACGGCGCGCCGATCCCTCGCCCGGACCTAGGTCGCGGTGAGCTGTCCCCTAGCGCCGCCACGTTAAACACTCTCGTCAACCGTCCTTATCTTGGGGTTGCGTGGCTGCTCAATGAACGCGTGGTGAGAGCAGCACTGCTAACGCCTTGAACAACACACCGGCGCCCGCCTCGCGCGCGGCGCAATTTTTGGAACCCCGCACCGCGGCCTGCGCCCGGTGCGTCTCCAGTAACAGCTGCTACAGGCGTGGTTGTGGCTCTGCTCGCTCTGCCTTCTTCTTGCCTCCCTGAAGCTAAGCCGCCTCAGTCCGCTCAGGTTAAGCGGCACCCCTCTCCAATGCCCGACTACTCACAGGCCAGCCCTAGCAGTCCATGTGAACACGGTGCTGTCCAACGCACTGAGAGCCTCCACACTGCACCTGCTGCTGCACCTGCTCTGCACACCCGCAGTCGGTCCACGACTGCCAGCTGGTCATACAGATCCACTCCAAATTCAGCTCTATAGCAGCAGCAAAGGATATATGAACAGTGTGCTAGAGAAACGACCTATGTGACACCAAGTCTGCTAAAAGGATGCCTCCCAAATACAAGCATCTGGATCCTAACTTCTCCCAACACACTACTTGAACCTTCTCCTTCAAACAGCTTGTGCAATTTTCTCCCATCCACTGCGTTATTTAATAACACATCACTTGCGGCATGCCAACAAGATTTAGAATTTATTCATATGCCAAAGGAGATTTTTCCTTACGCCTTTGGAAGCTGTGTTTCATTTTCACATTCATCTTCCACACTCGATTTAATCTGCCATTGACAAATGCTCAGCCAGCTTCAACTGCCTTAAGCCCCACTGCCTGCCTGCCAGCTCCCTCAGCTCCTCCTGGCTGGGGTACAGTAGCAAAGCCCCAGCAGGACGATAGGCTTCGGGTCCCCATTAGCCCCGAAATGCTTTTAATGAAAAGGCCCTGGACTCTGAATGCTGATCATCGTTCACAGCTGTCTGATCGGAGTCCCATCACGGCACCACCCTGCACAGAGAAGTAAGTGTGCTGCCTGCAATTACGGAGATCTGCCCCAGGGATAAATCTAATCCCAGGAGAAGGAGGGATCCATCTCTCCTTCAAACTGCCTGCAAGCTGGAAAGAGTAAAGCATTAAAGGAAATGTGCACAGAGCGAACGGAGCCAGTTACCCTGCAATTTGCCTTCAGGATGAGATGGAGAAGATAAGCTAAACTTCCTACTACTTTTTGCTGTTGTGCTTACAGAAATGGAGAGCTAACTAACTCTCCCTGATTACAGTGGTGGCTTGGACAACTATCGAGGAAATAACCACTGGGGTGACCAGATGTTATTCCCTATCACACTGAATTCATTTATCAATCCCAGTGTGCCACCTGCCTGAAGCTGCTGAAGGGGTCATGTTAAAATCATGCGTGGCTTTGTCGTGGTAGGCCTGAAAAGGCCAAGGTGGGCTTGTACATGTCCTGGCTTGCCCAGGCATGCTCCCCTGCCCCCCCTCCTTCCGAGCTGGGGGTGGTGGCCACAAAATATGGGCAAACTGNTTTCCAGTTTTGCCTGTTCCCTGTATGTATACATTTCCAAACCGTGCGTTTTTGAACCTTGTATATAAGTTTTGTGGCGAGATTTAATGTTAATAAACAGTTTTCATAGTTATTAACAATCTCTGCCTGGATATCAAAATTTATATCATTATTAATTTTGAATACCTTTCATTACAGGCTTTCAAGATCCAACAGATCCATTAGAGAGACAGGCAATACAAAACCTGGGACATGACAGCCAAACAAAGAACCAACTCCAGGCCCTGTTGCACTGGATTGACTGCACTGAAGAGCCCATGACAGTTTTCCACAGAAGATGTTACTTAAGCTCTCCCTGAATTAACACACAATGAAAACCAGGAGAAACCTGGCCATGTGTGACACTCTGCTCCTGAGAACACCGATAGGCCGTCAGCTACCACTTCATTGGTGTGATCTTGCAGTATTCAGCTCCACTGACATCTGCTGCCACTTTGTGACATCTCAGAGTACTTTCTGGAGGCACTAAGGGCTCTCAGCAAGCCCCTCTCCTACCTCCTAACTGCCATGTCTCAAGGTGCCATTATTCCCAGTAAATAAGATTCAGGTTAGTCCCCAGGATCCAACACAACCTTTCCCAATACAGAAAATACTTCCAGAAGTGACGAAAAACTTACTTCAGAGAACCCAAAGCACCTGTCCTTTAATACTTGGGTAGTATTGAAAGGGCTACAGGTGGCTCCATGTAGCAGAAAGCTAACATCTTACCATTACCTGCTCTAGCGGTTAATGTTCACCAGGCAGGGCAGACATAAATGCATCTAACGCAGCTTAAAACAAGACACCTACATGCACTGCCATAAAAGTGCAAGAAAGCAAGCTGCAGGACTCAGCAACAGCTCATCCAGCACAAAACAATCACAGTGAATCACAGCTTCAGGCTACCTTGACAGTCAGGCACTAACATGGCAGCTCCAGACTGCAGTGGGGCAGAGACGAACCCTTTAGCCCACTCTCCACACCATGCGACATGTAACAGAATTGTGATGGCTCCTGCAGGGAATCAGCAATAGGCTGAGCCACACATCTCTACAGGCTGGTTTCATTCTACTGGCTTCCTGCTGGACCTTCCACACCTAGCAGCCTGAGACCCAAATGGAAATGTTGGAGACAGTTTCTTCGCCAGCTGGGGTCACCAGCTTGCCTCATGCTCGGTTTCCTGATCTCCAGCCATGTGGTACATGGCTTGGCTATTTCATTTTGGAGTCTATGAGACCTTATTGAAGGAGGAAAAGGAGATGGGAGACACTTCTAAATCTTAACGTGAAAAAAAAAGTGGAAAAAAAAAATTATATATAATCCAACCAAGGCTTTGGGTTTTGGTCACTTCCTTAGAAAATAATTTCTATTCATAAATGAAGGCATGGAGAAGCACTTGCAAATATATTAAGTTTGCAAATGAGGGTAACACTGCAGATAACATATTGAGAAGCCTGAAACAAGCACTTATGTCCCACATCATTGTCTGACTGATGACTAGTACTAGCCAGGGAGCAATTCCAATTCCTCAATACAGGAAATATCCACCACAACTGAAACAGTTACCTAAGGTTAAGCAAAAGCTAAAGTTAGCTGCCATGTGCAAAGTCAGTTTTCAAGTCAGGTACATTATTTTAGGTCACCACAGTAAAACAAACTGCTGCCACACAGAAAAGCATGGTTAGTTTATGAAGCGTTGACTGCTGACTGCTGTATTCCACCTGCATGCCTAGTATAATCACAACCACACTGGTGGAGTTCATCTCCTTCTGCTGTTAAAACCATAAACATTTCATGTTCCAAGACAGGATTAGATCTGCACTGACAAAGTGAGGGCATCACCCCAGTCCTACAATCTTAGTATGGACACAAACCATATGAGCTATTATGTACAACACAATTTGCAAAAACAACAGCAGCAATCAAGCGAGCGGCAAAAACAGCCCAACTAGTATTACTCAAGGGAGGTGATTCTGCCCCTTTACTCTGCTCTCATCAGACCCCATCTGGAGCACTCACTGCAGTTCTGGAGCCCCCAGCACAGAAAGGACATGGAAGCGTTGGAGCGGGTCCAGAGGAGGGCCACAAAGATGATCAGAGAGCTGGAGCAGCTCTCCTATGAGGACAGACTGAGAAAGTTGGGGCTCTTCAGCCTGGAGAAGAGAAGGCTTCAAGGAGACCTTAGAGTAGCCTTCCAGTATCTGAAGGGGGCCTACAGGAAGGCTGGGGAGGGACTATTTACAAGGTCTTGCAACGACAGGACAAGGGATAATGGGTTTAAACTGGCAGAGAGGGAAGATTTAGACTGGATGTTAGGAGGAAGTTCTTTACAGTGAGGGTGGTGAGGCACTGGAACAGGTTGCCCAGGGAGGTTGTGGCTGCTCCCTCCCTGGAGGTGTTCAAGGCCAGGTTGGACAAGGCCTTGAGTAACCTGTGCTAGTGGAAGGTGTCCCTGCCTATGGCAGGGGGTTGGAACTACATGATCCTTGAGGTCTCCTTCCAACCTTACCATTCTATGATTCTATGATTCTACTTACATGATTATAAGCTTTGGTCACAGAATTGAATAGGGGGAAGGCTGGGCTTTTTTCTCTAGATCCATCAGATACCATCCATTCTGTCACAGACACCACCTTCAAAACCTACAGTTTTGGGTGCTGAGTCATTGATTTGTCATTCAGTATAGCAATACCTAAAAAGAGCAGTTGCTTGGTTTGGATCTAAGTTTTTCCAGTTCAATACAAACCACAATTTCTGGGAGTAGCTTCCTAGAGGAAAATGCCTCGTTTCTCATCATCTACAGGCCTGTAGATTCTATAATCCGTGAGATTTTAAAAAATTAACTGATTAACATAGGAATTTAAGTTTCCATACAGAGCAATCTTACAGTAACTTCTCAGATACTGATAAAAAGACAGACATCTGTTCTGGGTTTAGAAGAATGGGAAAACAGCTACAGAAGTCTTTCAGGTTTTTCTGCCCACATATACAGTTGATGAGATTTATTCTGCATAGAACAGGCAATTACACTAAGCAACACCAAACCCAACACAGACAGTACCTATGGCTGAGAACAGTCACAGTGGGTAAGGATCATCCCTGGCACTTTGCCCTTTCCTAGCAAGGAGGCCAGATCCTGTACACTGAAAAACATCAGCACTGAGGGGTTCCTTATAGCACAGCAAGCAACTGCTCAGCAAATCAGTCTAGCAGCACAAATTAACAGACCAAACAGTATTTAAACCACACAACAGCTTTCATCTACATATCCCGCTCTTCTTGGTCTCTCCTACCTCATGCTTTTCTTTTCTCCTGGCAGTACATCCAGAGATGCTTTTACTCTTCCTTCCCCACTGTGAATCCATCCTCTGCTGTACATTGGCCTATGACAACATTCCCTTCTAAAGCAGGTGACACCCAGGCTCCTCCTGTGACTGCACTGACCCTTGAAGGTCAATGGAGTCTTCTTTCCTCACTGAGCTATCATCCAGTACTATGACAGAATTCCCACACTAAAGTCCCAACCATTTGAGCCTCCAGCAAACACCAGGAACAACACAACCTCACACAGGTCTCCGGGGACTGGAGAGCATGGACAGCTGCCATCGATCCACTCCTTAATCCCCTCATTGCTCCAAGCATAACAGAGGTCAGAGCACATCACAGCACTTTAAATTTACTGCTTGTGAAAAAGTACCAAGAAGCAGCATCTATGAATGAAGGATCACTGATCACACCAAAATTCAGGGGACCAGTTTATTTGATGTCAACTCAGCCTACAATGGTGCAGCGCTGTGAGAGTTATTAAGGACAGTAAAGCCCATGTGACAAGTGACAGCCTGCCAGGACTCATCCGCCAATGGGCTGATGGACACAGCCAAATCAAAACACCCAATGAAACCACCAGCACTTGTAAAACAAGAAAAAAAATGTGGTTAAAGTTCTCCTTCATTTACAGACTTGGGAACAGATGAGAACTCAGTAAATAATGTCTACCTCTAGAGTGAAATAAATCCCAGGAGAACTAAGGTTGTTAAATTGTTGAGAGGTATCAAGAAAGCTTTCAAAAATAATCACTGTAGGGATGCATTTTTACAGCTGCAGTTACAACAAAAGGGCACCTTTCTCATGCTAACACAAAACAAAACCAGTAACTATTTTCTGGAACCAGAAAAAATAAAGGTGGGATGGAGATGGGAATAGGTGAAGCAAAAGGATAAAAATAGGACAAAAACAACCCAAAAAAAAACCCCAAAAAACCAAGAGACACATACAGACCTCCAACCAACAACAAACCAACAACCAACCAAACCCAAAGAGTTGCCTCCTGTTGTAAAGAGTTGGAGACTTAAAAGACCTGACAGACTACACGAGAAATTCAAAGCAATTCAAAAGAAAAGCATCACAGAGGAAGAAGTTATTGCTACAGAAATTCCACAAAGGACAAATGGGGAACGTTTAAAAAAGATGATGATCATTCTGAAATGGGAACATTTGCTTGCAGGCGAGCTGACAAGCATGTCCTAGGTGAAAGAGCTGGAACGCGTCAGCCCCCAGCCATACTGCTCCCTGCCCTGTGAAAATAAATGAGTGAGTTCTAAAGAACAACAACTTCGCCCTTTTTGCAGAGATCCTGCACTGGTCCTGGAGTTGCATGATTGCACATAACCATGATGAGAAGGAGTAGCATAACACTGAGCTCTGTCCAAAGGACATGGAGGGAATCACAAGTTGCAGAGTCACTGCTGTGGAGCAGGTGGCTTTCCTCATCTGAGCAAGGTCAAAGCTCCAGAGAGCACAGCAGGTAAATCACCACTGACACAAACTACAGCTGGTGTTTAGTCTCCAGGGAAGCAGCACTCGCAGTAATACATCAGAAGACTTTGCAGTTGAAGGCAAAGCCACAATTTAAATCACACTTTCCTGTCTCAATTACACCAAACAGTGCTGAACACCAGTAGCAGAAAACATTATTTCAAAAAGGTAGTTCTGGTTTTTGTAGCACCTTATAGGTATGGCTATCTGCATGGCAGCACTCAGTGCTTGCTGTCTTCACATAATACAATCTCAAAACAAAACACCTGCACTACTGAATGTTACTGCCTTGGGTTCCTCACCACAAAGCAGTTAAATACCTTAGTCAGAAACACTGCCACTACGCTGTACATTTCTCTGCTGAGGGCAGTAGAACTTACACTTATAGATAGGTCCTCATCCAGTAATGAAAAATGCATGTAGCTCTGTGAACGTGGATGAGATCATGCCTGCATGATCAGGCCCACCACATCCTTAAAAGAGCTTGTAACTTCAGTGACAAACTGCATCTCAGGAGATCAAGGCAAAATGAAGCATTGTAGGAGTCCTACAATCTCTTTTACTGAAAAGCAATTAAAATGTTTCAGAAAAAGGAATAATACCATTGCCCTGCTTTGTTTTTCACAAGAAAACTGAAAGTCTTTATTTGGCAACTGCTAAACTGCTAGTGTAGCGATGTGCCTCAGTAACAGCCCAGGTTAATTTACCTAATAGAAGTGTTTTCCCCTGAATTAGGGACAAACACCTTATACAGAGCACAGAAAGAACACAACAAAGAACCAAAACACACTTGTATCAGGCAGAGGCATACTAGCTGGAGTACATCAAAGCTCCTAAGAACAGGACTGACCCTGCCTCCATCTCTAGCACCTACTGGAATAGAAAGTGTTCAGCACATTTTAAAACTGAAACAGAAGTGCTTCTGAGGATTTAGACAGCATCTGGAAAAGGAAAACGTAACCTAGCAGATAATCACCAACAGTGCTCCCTGCTCCCCTAGGGCTCAAGAAGAGCAGTGATAATTGTGAGGATGCTTACATAATATCCAGCTACCTTCCTCAATCACTAGTTCCCATGCTTCTGTGCTTCCGGATTACACCTTTGAATATAAGTAATCCCAGCAATCCCACAAAGCAGTAATGACAGGCTGTATGGACAGCCTCATGAAGAGGGCACCAAATAAGCACAAACACATCCAAGATCCAACAGCTGCTGATAATGTGAAAAGAAGTGGAGGATCTCTCAGGGAGGCTGAGCAGCCACTGTGGTGAGGAGTCAATAGAAGGTGACTTGAGTAACTAGAAAGTAGTTACCCGATGCTGATATTTCTTGCTAGACAACAGTTAATGAAGCTTTTTCCTTCCCTCATTTAGGAAGAGCACATGCAATTAGTGCAATAGGATTTTCAATAGCCATGGTCCTTGCAAAGCACTGGGAACACTCTTAAGAACTGAAGCTTCCAGAACAGCTCCTGGCCCTGCACATATTGCCTGCTCAGCACCTACCAGATGCTTCTAAGCCCTTGAGAAGCATCTACAAACATAATCCACAATAACCTAATACTACAATAATTAAAAACTCCACTGAGAAAAGAAGACTAAAGGTTCAGAATGCTTTTGTTAGCTTTGGGAAGACAGACAATAGTTCAAGTAAGGGAAGTGATGGACAATGAGTAGAGAAAAGGGCCACAGGCAGCAGGAGGGAATGCTTTCTCCACAGAGCAAGGCATCCTTTCATCAGGAATCCTAATCCTGCAATGCTGCTTCTTCAGCCCACTAAAATCTTTTTACCCAAAGGAGACCAAGAGCTGAAGCTCTGACCAACGAGTCACATGGAAAAACTAACCTCTCAACACAAGGGCAACGGCTTCTACATCCTGCCTGAATTCCAGCTTTGGTGATTACAAAATCCCTACCTGGAATTCCCCCTCAGTTTCTGCTTGAAGAATCCTTTCTTTGTTCAACATAGCTAAAAACTGCTGGAAAGTGCTGACAGCACTGTAGTGCTCTAGCAGTTGAGTAAATAGGCAATTGATTTTATAGCTCACAGAGAAACTGAAAGTTCTGACTTGGAAAGAACAGCACTAAGTACTCTGCTGTAGAGTTAGAAGCAAAAGTAAAAGTCAAACTACACTTAAGTAAAGCAAGCAAAAGAAAGAGGCTCCTTATGTTCTTCTCAACAGCAATGGTAAGACAATATAAATTTGCAGTCAATGAGAGACAACAAGAGAATCCAAGCAAAATTTTTTTAAAGAAAGAAAAATAGCCAAACCCAAATAACAAACTGAAACACCACAAATATGCTCTTGCAGCACGTCCTGCAGGTCTTCAGCCAAGTTTTGCATATGACAGGCTCAACAAGTGCTTCATACTTCAATGACAGCTCTTCCAGTGCTCAGCATCACAAGAAGAGATGATTTCAAAACCTCATGTGACAATTAAAACTCAGGTTAAGAGATTTGAGAACCACGTGGGATCCCAATATATGAAGAAAAAGAGCTGAATGTCGCAAGAAGCACAATGAAACCAGCCTCTGGGACTAAAAAGCATAATTTTCAGGTATAGAATATCTATCAGCACATACTGCCCTTCTCTGCTGGACCTCCACCTTCTGATCCAATTCTCTTAGGACTGGTGGAGCTGCAATGACCCACACAGTACTAGCAAGCAAAAGCTTCAAGGAAAGCCTTCAGCAGCTAAGTCTCAAAGTCTTCTTTCACAGATGACTCTTGGAGAAGAGACAATGCATTTCAAATACCCCTCTGCACCATTCAGGAAAGCAGATATGCCATGTGAGATCTGGCTCTAACTGCATAGGCTCAATGTAAGCTGATCAGCAGCCACTGTGCACTATTAGCTTGAGCCCCTGTGTCATCCTGCAACAGGCCAGGGACATTTGACTAAGAGGTTACAAAAGTGGCCCAGCTATTGCACCCAGCAGACGTCTTTACACATCTGGCTCAGCAGCTCCAGCCAACTCAGAGCTCTAACCAGTATGTAACCCGAACAAGCCTCTCTCCATCTATGGCTCTCTTTACAATCAGCTCTTAGCACAGATCTCCATCAATTCAGGCATCATTTTTCATCTTTTCATTTCTGACAATCAGGCATCTTCCAAGAATTTGGCCTATCGAAACAAGGAAACAGCAATTATCAACAACAAGAAAATTGTTTCTGTCCATGTTAATTCTCAGGGCAATGCTTCCCCCACACTCCAGAACTAAATCCTACAGGGCACTTAACACAGGAAACAAACTGCTTCTTCCAAAATATATGCCTCTCTTCGACTCCTTTTGACCTATGCTTCTGTTCCTTTGCCTCTTCAGCTGTCATCACTGAGATATGGAGCAACAGCTGAAGCATCACTCTGAGCTCTCACGAGAATAAAACATCTGTTTTCCTCCCTCAGACTGAAAACAGACGCCTTTTTAGTTGTTTCCAACAGATTATTCAATTATATGACAGCATAGCAAAGCACAATGCATCAAAATTAGGGCACACCCTGGGGCCAACAAGGGTGCATGGCATGAGGTCAGAAATCCAAACAAGGTTTTGCAGTCTCAGGCAAAGTACCTATCCCCAAGTATCTGAGGTCTGAGACACCCAGACAGAGCTTTCCCCCACCCTGCCTTGTCACCTTGAGGCTGCAGGTGCCTGCAGACCTCCTCCCATAAACCAACATGTACACCAAGCAATATGTGATTGTGCTGCAGCTCAGCTGTTTACTTGTGACTCTTCTAACAAACTGCCTGTAAAACTCGACTCCATACACACAACACCCCACGTGATTCTACTCTCCTGATATTCCAAGTCTGAAATGTGTGGCAGTCATCACCGTGGGACAGTTGTTCAACATTTGCTGCCCCAGAAGAGTTGAAGTGACTATTGCAGATCTGTTGGAAATCCACAAAATCTCACTGCAGTTGGCATCCATGGAAGTTCAACCACAGGCAAACCTAGGCAAGCAGTCTAGCAACAGCAGGTTCAAGATCCAACTAGACATACAAGAATGGGTTGCTACTGGTTAAGTTTCAGCTGAATCAGTACCCATGCCATGTCTGTTCTTGTGGCTACACCACTCCAGCCTCTAGAGCTGTTAAGCCGGGGAAAAACTTTATAGGGAGAAGAAAAAAAAAGAAAAAAGCAAAACAGAAACAAACCAAGCAACAACATAAAAATCCCACAACACAAACATCTCAAGGGAAGAGAATTCTTTATCCTGCTTTGCTTGGAGGAGTCAGCATTTTCTTAAAGGGAAAAAGAACAAGCCATCTGAGCAGCTGATAGCACAAGTGGAAAATCAATTGGAAAATTACAGGGACAAACCACATCTATTTTGGCTTCTATTTCCAGTTCTAAAAAACATTTTTAAAAGTCAGGCATATAGTTGCTTTCAATGCTCTAGTTCTGCAGCTACACAAACAAGTATCTCTCACATTAGAGGCTTCCACAGAATCTTGTGGATTAATACATGAAGGGATTTAATTAAATGTTCAGCTAAATCATTATCTCTTAGATTAACCATCTTAATGGAACTCTTAAAAACTTAAGATACATCAGAGGAACAGAACATTTTTATAAATGTAACACAAGCCTCTCAGATCAGCACAGAGTACACAAACAGCTGATACCCTGGTAAAATGCAGCCAGGTGGAGGTACCTCCTGGACAGGCTTTACTCACTCTTTCCAATGCTCTTATTAGGTATTTCTCTCCTTCACAACTCCCATCATTATTTTCAATACACCAAAAGGTAAGCTGAATTAAATGTTTAAATAACAACTGCAGAAACTTGAATGAACACTGAAAAGCAACTTGGAAGAATAAATGCAACCTGCTTGACTGGAGTTACAATTCACCTCAGAGAAGAAAGGAGAACAATTTTCCAAGTTGTTCCTTCTAGCTTTGTTAAATAAACAGAAATACTTGTAATTTGGCAAGGAAGAGACTTAGCTGTCACCAGTCATCACAAGGAGATTCAGAAGTTGAGTATCCTCTGAAGACTTTCAAAACCTCCCCAGGTGTGTGCCTGTGCAGTCTGATCTAGGTGAACCTCCTTTAGCAGTGAGGTTGCTCTAGATGATCTCTGGAGGTACCTTCAAATCCCTATCACTTTGTGATTATGTGTAGGTGGATTTATTTATGTCTCCAAGAGATTCTAAGGGAGGCTTGATTGAGTTTTCTAAAGTAGGTGCTAGCTCAAACTGGAAATATACATGAGCCAGAGGCACCAATGTGTCTAAAGATGCACTTCACATATATGAAACCTCTTCATTCTACACCATCTCATATCTCTTTATTCATACAGGTTGGAAGGTACAGAAGTTTTTCTGCTTCTCTAACTTCAAGAATGGTTTCCTGACTTGGATGCAACTATTCTAAACTGAAGTGCCCCATTATTACATTTTGTCTCAACGCAACATCTTTTAGACAGAAAGAAAAGTATGGTCACTCTCTGAACTCTCAGAACCAAAACTTGAGAGCTTGTGAATTGTGAAACAAGACAAACACAATGCTGGATATATCAGGTTAACAATGGCACGCTGCCATAGAAAAAGATGCCAGACTGCTTGCTCCCAGCCAGCCCTACTGCATGCTCCATGCACAGTTAAATGACACAATAGCTTTTTAACTTTTAGTATAAGAAGGCAGTTCACCAATAAAATCAAGTTAGAAAGGGTTTCCCAAATGCAAACTAGTTTAACACCATCTCTCTTCCATTGCTCAAAAACAGATCAGGCTTGTCACATTTTATTTTACTTGATTCTTAACTGTCATTAATTTTGAGTGTTTATTAAAAACTGAAAGAGTTTTGTATATTCTAGTTAGAAGCAGCCCTATCAGTTCATGAATCGATTTAATGAGCTTGTGTCATCACCAGTAACACTTTGCTGGCAGATGTGAAACAGCAAAACTGATGATTTTTATAAATCCTTCTATGGGTACAATAGTATGACCCAGGCAACAATCTGTAGCCACCAAAGATACATTATCTAATCCATGACAATCTTGGGACTTTGACAGGGTTTCATGCAGATATAAAGGATGTGTAACATGGATCATGCAGCAAGATCAGCACCCACATGACAAGTTCAAATATTGCCAGCCATAGCAGGAATCAGCACATTCTTTTCACCAAATAAATGGCATTGGACTTTTGGTTTATTTAGGTGGCTTTAAGTTGACGTCATCTGATAAAAGTAAAAAGTTCAAAGTCACACACAGCAATAGGCTCTGATTACAATTCCTCTATTGGTCTGTGTCAACAGCAACCTTAGGAAGGAAGGAGGACTGCTGCTGGCAAGTCTCTGACATTCTATGGCACAGCCTGTTTTAGAAGAAGAGGAGATTGAATTTCATAGATAGTAACTGTGCCAGACTAGAAAATATCATTTAGAGAAAGAGGAGTTAAGATATGGCGATGCCCGAGAATAACACCGAGAAACACAACATAGCTTTCCTGATAACACTGCTTGTGGTCAAGGTTAGAGTTCAAGCTTTTTCTACAGCACAGACATTGTAGAAGTCAAGCAGATCAGTTGCTAAATATTCCACAAAATACACACCACCAAGGGGATCCAGCTACAGTCATGTCTCTTCTAACCCTTCCATCTTTTTCCTCCTTTANATGGACACAATAGCAGAGCGAGAGAGGAGCGAGAGCAAGCGAGCGAGCTTGTGCTACCTGCTCATCCTTTATATAGTTCAGCCCGAGACTGATGGGCCTTTGGACATAGACTAGCCAATCAAGATGGCACTTTGCCCAGTCTGCCCATATTAGGTGAAGCTGGGGCTTTTGTGGCCACCACCCCCAGCTCGGAAGGAGAGGGGGCAGGGGAGCATGCCTGTGCAAGCCAGGACATGTACAAGCCCACCTTGGCCTTTTTTCAGGCCTACCACGACAATGTTAACAGCACTTTCTTGCGCCCTAGCAAAACAGGAAACACAATCTAGTGCTTTTTCAAGGGAGTTTTCATATCCTCTTCTGGAACTACAGAGCATTATTACTACCATAAACTTGTCATGCTGAGGTCTAGCAGTACTGTATGTTGGAAAGTAGTATTATTCAGCTACTTTGTATACATCTGACTGCAGCATTGGGACTATGCCAGCATGCAGTTCAGTTACAAACAAAGTTCAGCCTAAGATCTATATATGCAGAAAGAAAGTAATGTAAAACCATGTACACTCACATGACCATTTAAAGATATTTCTTCTCCCTCCTTCAAAGGACTTGAAATTTTTTGAGCGCACATACACATTCTGTTCCCTGTCTTTGAATTCAGACAAAGATGCCACAAATACAAAGCAAAATGGAAACAAAGTGCAGATTCTTCTTTAACTTCTTTTCCAAAGAAAATAACTGCAAGTGATATTGCAGGTCCTGCATTGTTTTTTTTAATGTACCTAGACTTTTTTAATCAGCCAAGAGATAATGAATTTATATTTGATACTACAGGCTAGACTCTGACCCACCAGACTAGCATAAGCCCAGAATCTGAAACTGGTTATCTGTAATCACATTCTTCCCAGAAACAAAACAGTTACTGCACATTGCATAAATTTTCTTTTGTGATTTAATTCAGATCTGAAAGATCACCTGAATTGTAGAGAGGAGGAAAAAGGAAACACACCCAGCACAACGATGCAAACACAACAAAACCCTCACCAATAATTTCGGAAACATTTTTAGCGACTAAGCTTCTTCAGTCTACTGGGTAGATCACACACTCTTTAAGAGAGTTGCCCAATTATGTGCTGACCTTACATATGCTTTGATGGTATAAATGACACTAAATAATTTGCGATGGTGGAAACTGTTTTGCAGGACAGATTAATTCTATTGCATTATTTTTCCATAAAACTTTTCTTGATCACCAGATAATCAGGACTAGAAGTCAGGATATGGCAGCACCAACATCCCCCTTTTATCACTTGTCTCCAGCAAGAAACACAAGGTCCCTAGCAAAATAGCTTTGGAAAGCATTCTCACTCCCAGCTCCTCAGAGCTTAATCTGAAATCCCTTCTTAGAAAGGTTTGAGAAGGGATACAACACTAACCAACAGCAGCACTCATTTTATTGTTCTTTTACCTGAATAAAGCAGCATGCAGGCATTGAGCCTGCACTGCTTCTGCAAGGACATGAAGAGATTTTGTTTCCAACTTCACAGAGAACCACAAGTGCACTCCCAGATGACTCTGGGCACCACAAAAAGACTTGCAGCAGAGCCAGGATAAGGCTCCCATCTCTGCCTCCCAGGTCTTTGGGCAGGTCATATTCCCCAGCACAGGAGATGCTTATCTGAACCCATCTCTTCCCAGAACTTGACCTGACAGCAGTGGACGAAGTGCGCTAAAGCATGGGAGGGGTTCAAGCAATAACATAAGAAGATAATTTAATTCAGCCTTGGGCAACCCATGATCTAAGCCTACATAAAACTGATGGAAAGACAGTAGCTCATTTTTGCTACAAATTGTGTCCTGCTTAAATAGCCTTGAGTTAATGATTTTATGACCGTGCCCACTCAGCACACGCCTGAAGGTCAGTTCAAGTAGATCCAATACTCACACCTATCATCATAGCCCTATCAAAACATCGCCTTCCACACCTTCAGTTTTCTGGGTTTTGGTTACAGATAAGGAAAGACAGGTTTATGTGACAGAGATCCTACAGCAGGTACTGGTGATAATAAACTGATAGACCATGGCTAGGGGATTTTGAACTTCAAACCCCCATAGTCCCTACTCCCTGAACACAGCTGCCTTCACAACCACACTAAACACAAAAAGCAGGCCCAGCAAGACCCACACTCAGGACAGAACTGACAAATACATTACAGAGCTCTATCCCCAAGAGATAGCACAAGCCAGACCAGTTTTCTGCTCACATAACTGCAGTTCAGAAAGTTATTTTAAAACCATTGCTTGCTTCATTCAAACTCTCGTTGTACTCATCTGGGCCCCCTCAGTACAGCAGCATGCTGCAAGTTCAGCCTCAGCACCCACACAACTGTGCTGTTCTTTGGGCTGCAAAACTAACCAGGAATACCAAGAAGGTAGCTCCACCAAGCAATGAATAGGAACAGTCACAAATCAAGGCACCATTAACACCCCAGTAACTTCTATCATGTATCCCAGACAACTGTATGACTTCATGAGCACAATGATCACCAAAAACTATTGTCCAGTTGACTTGCCCACGATGTTTCTGTTGCCACCAAGAGAATAATCCTCCAACACTCACAAGATGTTCACCCATAGAAGACAGAGTGCTCGTCAGTCTCCAAGGGCCAAAATCTCTGCACATATAGATCAACTCTATCACCTTCCACTGGTCCCCTCTCCAGAAACATCTTTAATTCACATCACCACGTTCCTGATCACAGCGTAAGTTCCTATCCAGGGTGACAAATCAACATTTTGACCCACTTGTCTGCCACAGCATGAAAGCTTCACAACACTGTCTCCTTGGCACGACTGTAGCTGCACTCACCCCATCTGCCAGCATGCTCTTTTCCCTGCCACATGCTGTGCCTTTCTTGGGATTACAAAAAGTATCTCTGCCCACGACAATGCCTTTAAAGCTTCATCTCACATCTCCCCCCCACCTTCTCTTTGTTAATGAGACTGCTACAGAACTAGAGCTGGAAACCAGAGCAGATAGCATAAAATGACTAAAAGATACCTTTAGGAGATCTTCATTAAACTAGGGAGATGTTACATCTCTATGAGTATGTGATCCTTCAAAGGGAGGCATAAGCAAGGCCTCTGCCTCTGTGCAGATCTATCTACAGGTTGGTGAGGTGGCTGTTCTCCACCCTTCAATACCTTCCTGAGATGAAAAGAATGATCTGCCCTTATCCCAGAATCTAGCATGAGGCTGCTTTAGATATAGAGAAAGCTCTGCCAATACAACACAGAACAAAGCAAAAACCACTTGCCTCATTTGGCAGACAGGTAAATAGTTGTAATGCAAACTACATTGAAGGTATTTTGCTAACACGGACTTGAATGAGGGTGGTGATCAACTTTTCTCATATCCTCCCAGAGAAGGATGAAGATAAATCCTCTTAGATTAGCTAGAAAGGAAATTAAGCATGAAAAGCAGGGGGCCATTGGAACAGACTAATTCAGGAGGCTGTATCTTAAATGTCTGACAAGACATCTGGGTACATTTGGTTGTCTTCTGTGAGGAAGAAACTGCATTTGGGCTATTTCCTCAAGTCCCTTATATCACAATACTTACAAAGACTCACAATTTCCTGAGTATCAGCAAAAGAAGTTATGTTTCTAATTGGTAAACAGCCTTTATGAACAATACAATGTAAAGTGACAATAGACTTATTAGCTGCAGACATAAATTACGCTGGCAAATAGAAGTTACTCCTCTTGGCAGTGCTGACACCTTGGTTAAAAATTTCAAGCACTGACTTAACTCAAGATTAATGTACAACCATGAAGCATAGAAAGGCTAAAGGTGAACCTTAGATTCCCTATTCTGTGTCTGAAACTAAATCATATCCATCCTTTCTTTCCCTAAATCTACACCATTGATCCCAACTAAAACACAAAAAGAAGTTTCCTCTTGACAAAACTTATTTTGAGCCCAGCTTTGAGAACTCTGACACATGCATGTCATTAGATTTCTTGGAAGAACAAGCTAGGGAAGCACTCTGAGAACATGAAAGAGTTCCCTCCTTGCTGCAAGCAAGATGCAAGAAGACATTTGAATCCCATCATACTGAACTGCCCCAAGACCAAATAAAATTTCTCAGACTTGTGACATTCATTATTCAACAGCAAACAATAGGTCTTAATAAACTTTTGGCTATTCAGAACAGCTTTCTAATCACCAATACATCTAACTTCACAGACCACACATGCTGGACACTGCATAAAAGAGAATCAGTGTTAGCATATTCAGCATGTTCTGTCCTGGTTTCCATCTCAGTGTGACTCAGTTGTGCTGCTTTGCCACAGCAAGACCTGCTGCTAAAGCCAGAACAGCACAAAGACCATCCCTTTCTCAATTAAACCGAACTCATTTATGCAACTTTAAATGAGCTAAACCTTGTAAAAAAGTCCCCAGGCCACCTAAATCAATACAAAATTTCCTTTAGGCTTGTAGTGTTTTCGCTCATTAGGGACAAGTTTAAATTAAATTGTATTAAAGCATGTCGAAAAAAAAGGAATTTGCACAATTTCCTAAACCTTGAAATACGGAAAGTATCTTCCTTCTAGTTAACATACACCACTGAATGAAACCCCAGGGTGAAGTCTATGCTAGAAAGTATTCATACATTATCCTCAGCTGCTGACCCCTTGAGGGGCAAGAAACAAGCTGATGCAAGTTAGACATCCTCGGCCAACTGCAAAGGTGTTAAATCACTACAATGAGCCTACACAACCTGTATCCTCAATTTAGTAAGCACAATATTTTCCCAAGAGACTCTTGAGTCTTATACACTTGGACACTGTATGCTGTTGGTCAGTGGTAGTGTCACCTGCTGAACCCTAGCCTGTAACTGCCCACCCAGCTATGAGGTTCACAATCTGTGCTCCCAGGCCTTGCAAACAGACTCACAGCTTCCCATACAGGCGAGGATGTTAAATAGGTCAAGTTACCTGGAAAGAGAAACTGTCTTTTAAAATGTGATCTCTGGAGACGTTTTCCATTTACAGATAGCTTGAATACCATAAAGGCAAAGACCACCAAAACAGATTGCTTACCAAAGACTAGTCATACACATTAGCACATAGCACTCATATTGCATTATTGCAATGCTTATTCACCTTAAAATCACCCTAAAAAAAAAAAAAAACAACCCATACTCTAGCTTGTGGTTAATGTTTCCTAAAAGGTCACATGCAGTCTCCAAATGCTCCAGATTTTCTCTATAGCTTTCCTCTAAACAAAGATGAACAAAATGGACAAGAAACTTCCAAGCAGGCCAATCTGCACTGCTGCTGGAATGGCATCTCCTCTTGCTTCCTCTACTGCAAAGCACAACCTCCTGCAAGTAGGAGCTGTGTCTCCTTTTTGCCTGCAAACGGTGGAGGCAGGACAGATATATAAAAAAAAAACAAAACAAAACAAAAACAGTCTGACATCTGTAATGTACCCAAAACTCCATCTCATGAGCCACCCTGCAAATACACTGGACTACTATTCTGACTCTACCACACAGCTCCTTCAAAGTTTAGGCTGGGAACGGTATGCATTTGCCAAGAGCTCTACAACAGACATTTTTTTTTCTATGCAATATGCTAGGCTCTGCCCTCAAGCCATTTCCCAAGAGCCCAAAATACTGAGGGCATAATTATAATTAACTGCTGCCAAGGCCACCAGCTCATCAACAACAAAGCCCTCCCCAAGGCTCCTGAGTGAATTCAGTGTGGCAGTTTTTAGGAACCGGGCAAATATATCAGACCCAGCAAGTGAATCCTGCCAATACGCTTCTCCCTTCTTTAAACATCCTTGAGACCTGGGAGAACAAGACATCATTAACCTGGGATAAGAAACATCTGCATGTGGCATTACAGCACCTGCATATACAAGTAAGAGAGAAAACACCTTTTGCCCTGGAGCTAATCCCTGCAAGGGCACCTGCTTTCCCAGTAAACCTTTACAGGAGCAGAAACCCAGTTCCCACTCAGTTGCTCACAGTTCAACAACCCAGACAATCTCCAACTTGTAATCAATCTTCAGACAGCCCCACAAAATCCACATGAAGTAGTTTGTGTTCTTATATCTGAAGGGATAAGGCTGGCAAGCAACCCACCCAACTCCTCAATAGGAGTTTGCTGAAATTTTTTTAGGGGGAGCGACAGTTTCACAGAAGCATAAGGCAAAAAATAAAGTATGAAAAAATAACTAGGGATTTTCTCACCTCTACAGTCACCCTGCCTGACACCTTACTCCAATCAGTCAGGGGAGGGCTCCGTCCCAGCATGTCTGGTACAAGCATTTTCCTAATGCTGGCTCTGTAACTCTCCCTCCAAACAGAGGTGACAATACTACACACTAAGGTCTTATGCTTGCTCACATCACAGCATGCCAAGGAAGCCCTAACCAAGCCTGGTAAACAAAAGCTTCAGGTTATCAGACCTATGGTGGGCAGAGACTGCAGATAGAGCACGGGCAGTGTGCCCCAGGAGCCAAGCTACCTAATGATGCAGCGAACAGGGGACACAAAAGAAAGAATAGCTTCTCCACATGAAGCAGGACATAGCAAAAATGAACCTCTCTGCCACTGTTTCAGAAAGTACCCAATATTTTCAGGGAACTTTTCTATTCAAAGGACAGAAGGGAGGCAGGGTGTGCTGCAAGTGTACCCTGCAGCGTTTTCTACCCAAGTCCCATAAGGTCTGCTTTCTGTAGCTCTAGAAATACCAAATGGGAAAGAAAACCTTGAGTCAAGTTAAAGGAAGTAGGAGAGCTATATAGTCTTGCTTACTACTGTGTAGTCTTGGATTGTTGGTTGGGTTATTTTGAGGGTTTGTTTGGGTTGGTTTTTGTTTGTTTGGGGGAGGTTTGGTGCGTTTGTTGTTGTTGAAGATAGCTGGTTTGTGAGTTTTGTTTTTGTTTGCTTTGAGAGTTGTTTTTTTGTTTGTTTGCTTTAATGGGAGAGACCTTCTGCTAACAGAGTGCAGAGAATGCATTATCTGAAAGCATAGCACAATTCCAGCTACCAGCAAGAATCGAAACAAGCTCCTGCTTGTAAAGGATCAAAGTCTATGAGGTAGAAACCTACTTCCCATAAGCTTGTGGCAGGAATCTGCCAATGGAACACATGACCATCAGGACTAGCATGACAGAGAGAGACACAACTCAGTAGGACTTAGCAGGGCCCACCCTTAGCACAACCATGAGGTAAGAGCTGTCATGGAGGAAAGTCATTCTCTCTCTCTTTTTCGGAAGCTCTGTTTAATATGCTGTAAGTTGAACTTCCAGTCCCCAGTGACTGGTTCAGGGGCCAAAAGTACTAAAATTCACTAGTCACTTGCTATTTTTCCCTGTATGGTTACCTTGCTACTTTACCTGTTAACTGGGAACTTTGCCTTAAGGCCTGGTCACTGAAGATTCTAGCATCAATATTTAAAGCAATCCAGTTACCTTGACAAGAAGCAACACATTTGTGTCAAGTTTACTGTTTAAGCAGGTAAGAGCAGTATGCTTCAATGATAAGCTTAGCCTTTTTTTTTTTTGGTCTGAAAATTCCAGATCCTTTTGAATGAAAAACACTACAGATCTTTTCCTTTAAATTATATTAATTGAATCTTTCCAAAATAATTGTATCTTCTTTTGATCTAGCATCAAAGACTTTCAGGATATGTGTATCATTAACTATGCCCATCACAAGAGCAGTGAAATTCCAATCCATCTATTTACAGTACTAGGAAAAAACATACATTAAATATTTCTGAATCACCTCTTGCAGAACCAGGAGAGTGGCAGACGGTTCCTTCTAACAAGCAGGACTTCTAGGAAGTTCTGTACACAAATTATTTCTAGTGAAAGCTTTAGACATAAGGCTTCTAACAGCATTATCTACACAAAAGAAGTCCTTTACATGCTCCATTCCAAATATTCTAGACAAATATGGCCCCTTCTGAAAGAAGACACCACACAAGACACCAGCCAGCCCCACAGCCCAAGACCCACCAGGCCTAGCAAACTACGTAAGGACTAATGTGAGGCCTGACCATAGTGTAGATAGATCATTTATTGCTCATTACTAACAAAAGAGTATAAAAGCCAGGAGATCTACAGCTGCCTTAGAACAGTTCATCTGACCCAAACTCTCCCCTTGCAGACCCCTGGTGCATGTGTGCAAAGTTCTTTTCTGCAGAAAGTTGGAACTCACTGCATTAAGGAGAAAATCAGTTGTGCAATTCAAATCAGTAACATATGCTTCAAGTTTCCTTTTAATCTTTTGATGCCAGATAAAAGGAAAAATAAGATTCATGTCAAAGGTATGCAACTGAGCAGTGATTCAAATCAGACAGACACAAAGATAAAAACTATATCCACACACAAACTCTGAACCTGTCAACAAGGAAGAGAAAATGATCTTGTGGCAAAAGATCCTTTTCAGACTGACCTAGGTTGAATCCCTATTAGCCCCAGACAACTCAACTAAATTCAAAGGAACAGGATGCACCTCAAGTTCTTGCAAGAGCCTGGACCCATCTACAGGTACTGAGACAACCAAATATCTGTCAATGGACCTTCCAAAAAATCTCATTCTCAACTCTTTTGTTTACTACAGAACAGTAACTCCTTCAAATACCCATGACAGAACCCCTCTGACAGATCAGCCAGCATTGACTCCAGCAAATAACTCTAGCACAAGGACACTCCTTTGTGACAGAGGCCTTAATTCCAAATCACAATCTAGCTTGTAACATTAGTCAGATGCTCTTCTGAGACACTTATACCTATAATGATTCTATTCAAGTAAGATTCTATATTTCTTACAAAATAACCCAGAGCAGAATATAGGATGTCAAAATAGGTATTGTCTGGAAGCAGAGGGAACATCCTTCTCACACCACTGATGTGGGAGGGACAAAGGAAACAGCAAGGACAAGAGAATAACGAACTGATTGAAAGCAGTGTTATCTGTCTATCATCAAACTACATTAAAGAAAACAGCCAGCAAAGCCCATGATCATTTCACCCTACATTATTTGCACCAATAGATTTTTAGAAGCAGAAAAGGCTCATTAGGTCAGTTAATCTGATATCCTGTGTAATACAGATCACGCTATCCCAACCAGTTCCTCCTGCACTGAAACCAATTATTTTCTATGAATAAAGCACTTCTTCTGGAACTGCAATAGGGCTTAATCTAAGATCTTCAAATCAAATAAAGGATGAAGTTCAGAACTAAGAATTCTGACCAACAATTTATTTCTTGTTACAGATTCAAGCACTGCACACACCAAAATAAAATGCAGAAAGTATTTTTTGGTCATCTGCCAAAAAAATGACTCTCCTGCCCAAGATTCACATGCAGTAGTTCTGGTTTCTGAAATGTACAGACATCTACACACTATCTAGTAAGGATGTGAATCTCTAGAGAGCAAACATAAACCCACAGGCAACACATCTACTTCAAGCTATCTTCTGTCTACACAATAATCCAAGTTCCATGTGGCCCAGAGATCACAGGCTGGACACTGTTGCACTCCAGTCAGAGGCCTTGAGCTGTTCTTGTATCAGTTCCTACCACAGTACAAAAAAGAAATAAAAGAGAAAAAGAGCCCCTTCCATCTTCCATTTTGTATAAAGCTTTTACAAAACAGCTTTCAAAGATGCCATTTTCACACAATGACACAGTAACTGGCCCGGAAGCCAAAATTTCTGATGTAAATTCACATTTAAATTACTATAATACACTACCAATGCTGTTGATAGTTGGTGGTTTTTTTGTTGGGTTTTTTTTTTGTTGTTGTTTTGTTTTGGTTTTGGTTTTTTTTTTAAACCTTAAAACCATTATAAGTATCACAAAGAGATTCAAAAGCTTCAAACAGGGGGAGTGGTAAAAATCATAATTTTCTAGCACATATTCTGACTTCTGTAACAAAAAAGTGACTAAGATTTGTTACCCCTAATTATCTATTATTAAAGGTCAGCCTCAAAGGAACTTCTTACATAAAGTTATCACAACAAACAAAATTCAAATGTAAATTAACCTTTAGAAACATGCACACAAATAGCAGGGGCACATAAGTTCTGACTATTTTAAATGTTTTTTCATTACTAAAATAATGATATATATCTTTCCCCTGTTAGCTGTGGTGTTCATCAAAAATTATGTCCCATCTCCAGAAAACCTGCACATGAGCATGCTTTAAGTAGCACACTGCAGCAGATGGGGTCAGTCTGAGTTTGTATGACTTTAATGGCAGCAGGATCTGGCTGTTAATTAAGTAGCAAATTTCCCATTGTCCCAACCCTACCACACCTTTCCTGATTAAAAAGGGGGAACTTCTAGAGCATTTTTGTTTTAGCTGTTGTTCAGCCAAGTCTGACTGCAGACCTATTTTCTAGCATTCACTCACTTAGGGAAATTGCTGCTGTCACTTACAACAAATGCTTTTCTGACCCCCCCAGGAACAAATCCAAATAACACAATTCATTTTCATCCCTCCAGCTTGAAGATGCTAGTAAACTGCAACTGATGCCAGTCAGTGAAGTAAACAGAAGAAAGATAAACAGATCTCTCTAAAGTTTTTTCCTGGCTCACCTTCCACCCTGATGAACACACCATCAAAGTCCTGCCCTCAGCCTCTTCTCTTTGCCTGTGCTTACTTCACTCTAATTTGAAATGGCACACCAGAACCTGTCCTGCTCTATTCTCCTCAGACACGTAAGTCACTACAGGACCTCTTCCCACAGGGAAAGCATAATCTCTCTGACCCTCATCCTTCCTCGCAGCCCCGTCTTTCCTCGGATCAGCACCTCCCTCCTCCATCAAGCTCCTAGCTCATGCACATCTGCTTAGACTCCCCAGTGGGCTTTATATTAGGCCTTCTGAACTGCCATTTTCACCATCTGCCCCAGTTGTCTGAGACGTGGCCACTTACACAGCTCCCCAGACTTTCTCAAGACGTCTCACACATCCAAAGCACAGCTTTTGCTTTGGATGTGTGAGCAGTATCATGGACTGCAGCTGCACCAACTGAGCCCCTTTAGCTGGAAGCATGAGAACATCAGAATCATCACCGCAGCCACCCCTTCATGCCTAGTCCAGTGGCATTACAATGTTACTGGACCAAAGATCCCAGAATTGTCATAAAATTAACTCCTGCAAAACCAATAAATTCAGATTCTAGTTAAAAAAGAGAACACACATAAATATATGGCATACAGCAATTAGAACATATTCCAGCGATTAATCCTGGCTCTCCTCTCTAAATCAACTTTCCCTTCATCTCATTTCCCTCCTTTATGTTAGCTGAAAGCACTGGGGAACCCATGAGATGCACATGACCTAGATGACTTCACTACTACGTCATGAGAAACCTGCTTTCCATAGATGAAATAGCAAGCTACTCTCACACTGCCTCTCACACGACTTAGTTTTGTAATAGAGCTACCCCTAGAAGACTAACTCCTGTTTGCAAGTGTTTGTCCAGCTAGGGCACGCTTCTGCTACAATTCCCATGCACTACCTTCATCCTGAAAATGGCGACCAGAAAACTATTTGAAAGATGCCTGTAAGATAACCACCAGTCATCAGCCCCAGATACTTCAGTGATAGCACAATAGCTTAGAAACAAAAATGTTAGTATTTCATCTTATTAGTACCTAATACGGACCTCTCCATGCCTAGGAACTTCAAGGGTAATTTTCATGGTTATTAATTTTGCAGTATTTCAGGCAGACTTAAAATTTAGCCTTTCCCACTTGGCCAAAACAGCTAAAAATTCTCACATGGGTCTCACTGCCTCCTCCTTCTGCTATTATACATCCTTTCTCTTGCAGCTTTTCCAGATATTCCAGCTCTGCTCCACTTATATCACTGCTGTTGTGAAGGGAATCCTCTCGCCCTTGTACTTTGGCTAGGACAATCTTTTNAGTGTGGGGGGCAGGTAACTCCCAAATCTACATCACATACCCATGCCTCTCCAGCAGTTCTGCACATTGAAATTTTCATCTCCCCACCTTCAAAACACTGTCATTTGGCCCAAGACAGTGCCAAAGTCCTGCCTTCCCATTCTTCAGTGTCTATTCTCATCACATTCTCTAGGTGCAAGTTTTCAAGAAACCACTGCACTTCTCTCCACGTATGCCCTCCTGCATGGGAGAAGTTTCTCATTAATTGTAAGGTAACTTACTAGAATAGGAAATTCCAGATGAAACTGCATGCGGACAATTGAATCCAAGCAACATGAATAAAGCAGCAGAGCTCTTTAAGGGCAACATGAAAGCTCAGATCTTGATAGGGTTCAGAGCTGGTGGAGCCTTTCACATACAGACTTAGACACAGCCCAGTCACATTATACAGGCAACAACTTTACAAAGACTTCGAGACAGAAGTAGCATACAGTAGACTACATATACAGGCCCAGAAGAAAAGCTTTAGTCAAGTAGACTAAAGGAAAACAGATAGTCCAATCTGTAAGAGTAGGTACCTCCTAAAACCTGTGTTCAGTTTCAGCTTTCCATAAAACATACAGTCACTGTGAGACAAATTCCTTTTGAAGGCCAAGCACTTCGGCCACGCACATAACAGCAGCACGTCAACGCCACCCTTTGTTCCTTAGGATATGACACTGCAGTGCTTCTCAAAGTCTCAAGGTTAAACGAGGCACAAGCCTACCTTCTACACGGTCTTCATTTTAAAAGTGCACCCCAGTATCTGCCCAAGGATCATTCTGTCCACAGCACACTAAGCAGAAAAGAACATGCACAAACGCACTGTCTGCTGAAAAGTACTGGTTAAAGTAACTGTGCAACAGGACCAACTCATCAGCTACGAGCAAACACGATTCCCTCCAAAACTCAGGTACACTTATTTCAGTGTGAAAGCTGGAGTTGTCCATTTATACAGCTATGACAACAATCAGGTTCTTAAAAGGTCTGGCTCCATCAGATAGCTTTGGTGATGGGCGCACATCAGTAAGGGCTTGTAACGTTCAGCTCTAAGCAGCACTGGACAAGTGGCATGCCCTTCTAGTTAAACTCCCAAAAAGGAGACCTGAAGTCCTTCTAAACTGTCAAAAGCAAGACATTTGTTCCACGTCACTGCATTAAGCAGTGGTGCCTCCATTTGCAGCAGGATTTCCAATTAGACCCAACATGACTATGTCACTTGACATTAGATGAAGAATCATGGCAATGCAAGGCAAAACCACTGTGTTTTAATGAAATGTAGCTCTAACAGACACACAAAGAACTAAGACAATTAGCAAAAAGAAATTATTTCTAACATGTAATTCACAGTAAATGCAAATATCACACAAATAGTATAACTTCAAAATACACTGAGTAGAAACAGCTTTAGGTTTCCGATTTGTTATTATAAGGTTCTTAATCACCACCTGACTAGCATAAACACTCTCACCCTGGCAAGGTAGTTAACCTCTCACTGCTCCCATGTCCCAGAAGGAATCCTGCCGGCCTTTGCACATGTGCGCACATCCTGCCTCTATGAGCAGAGTCACCTACAACAGAAAGAGTATCCCAGAATGGGGCTCTGCCACTTCATTTTTCACTGTTCCCACAAACTTCTCTCTTGAAAACTACTTTTGGAGATGAAAAAAAATCATACTAGGCATTAAAAAACCAACAAACAAAAAAACCCCACCACAAAACAACCAACCAACCAACCCACCCACAAAACAACAACAACAAAAAAAACCCACCTCACACTTAACATAGGGCCCAATCCTACACGTTCTTTCCTCTGGCTAAAATCCCAGCAATACCATAAAAATTGTCTTGCTTTCCACACTCTGATAATTGAGACTCTTTGCTCTGGTTTTTAAATACTCAAATGTTGCTTTGTTTTAAAGTTTCATATTTGGCACAAAAGCAACCTTGAATGAGGACCATAGCAGGTTTTGTCTAGTTAAAAAAAAAGAGATCTGATCTTAGAAGAAAGTAATGAACAATTTGTGGGAGGTAATGTTCACTTGGAAAAAAATCGGAGACTACATGTCTCCACTGTGTTCCACACCTTCCCTCTTAATGACATGGCCACAGAGCAGACAGTACATGGAATACAAATACATGAGGAGCTTTATACAAGCTCATACTTAAGAGTCTGGTAACCAGAAACCCTGATCTCCAAAGCAAGCCAAGTATCACGACAAATCCAACCACACTGAGCCTCAACTAGATAGTCACTGGTACCTTGGGTGTCTCATCTTAGGAGTCAGTTCACATGTATAAGACAAATCCAAACTACTACACTGCCATCACTAGCATTCCAAAAACATTTATATGTGAGTTAAGTCACATGGGCACTTCTGACACTGTGACACTTATCGCTTGTGTGCCAAGAAACTGAGAAAACAAGAAACAAATTTTAAGGCTCTGACTGCAAACAGTGATATGGTGAATAGAACTAGATGGACCTAAGGACCTTTGCGACCTGTGAGCTTATGAGCTCATTCTACCATACAGGAAATCTTACCTTTCAGTCTCAAAATACAACTGTTGCAGAAGGAGGGCTGCCAGAGCCAGAATCATATATCTGAAACACTAAAAACGTTGACACATTTAATGCTAAAAATATACTAAAGTTTTAAAAGGTATTTTTATTACTAAATATCAGGTGGTTTTATGATGTCTTCCTTAAAAAAAAACAACACACTTGCTTGTCTATCATTCACATATTCTTCCCTCTCCCCTTAACTTCTGAATTCTATAACCAATTCTAGTAAACTTCAACTTAACATGGTAAAGAAAACAGAGATCCCAAAGATACTATGCTCCTACACATATAGTAACCAAGCACAAGAGGTTCCATTAAAAGACAGACATCAGCACGAGGAAAATCACACCATTAGACACCAGCAAATCTACATAGAAAAAAGCCAAAAGGAAATGAGTCTTCATAAAACTTCTCTGCTTACAAGATGACTTAATTAAAACTAGACAAAGTCAGAGACATCTAGATCCCACTGCCAGTGCGACTGTCAGTAGGTCATTTTCCATGCTGAAGTTCAAAGGGTAAGACAAGAACAGCTTTCAATACAACTTCAAGTAATATCCCACAAAGACAACATGGAAGAGTGTGCATACTTTTAGTTGAGAAGCTAATAGACTGGTTTCGGTGGGAGAACTGTGCAGGCTGACACATTTTTTTTTCCTAGCATCAAGAGGACAACAGAATTCCACTAAGCCTTTTAAAGACTGGCAGAAAAAAAAAACCAAAAAAAAAAACAACACACAAACACAAAACCAAAACCAAAACAAGATGCTTGTAAACCTACCATTGTAGCTAACCTCCAGTTCAGGCAATGATCCTCTGGGCAGGGTTCACTACAACAGGGAAGAGGAAGATTTTCCTTCACCAACCTGGCTACTTACTAAACACAAGGGGACCTGGATCACGCACAAGTGACTGTTAATTCTAATTCAGAGGTAACAAGCATGTGATCCTCAGGTGCACCATAAACAGTCTCTCAATAATTTTGGGATTTCTCAGAACCAAAAAACCAAAACAAACAAACAAACAGCAACAAAAAAAAAAAAAAAAATCAGTAAGCTTTTAAAAATATCTGTACTTATTCTAAGTGTTAGAGCAGTTTCAGGCACAGCATCATACCCACTGCACTACACAGCCAAGGAATGGAAAGGAACTTTCCCTACCACTGTGCATAATCCTGTTACTCTATGCTGCATATAAACTATTCAAAATCATCACAAGATCTATCCTAAAACCAAACAAATGTCTTGTCCTTATCTAGTCCTCTCCAAGACTTTTCCAACGTTCTTGCTGCAGGCAACTTTCATTTCACATTCAGCCTAAATTTACTCACAGCCAGCATATACCCATTTGTTCTTGTGTTAACCTTGCCCTTTAGATTTAATAGTTCTTTCCCCTCCCTGATGCTCACACCTCTGATGTATTTATAGACAGCAGCCATATTCCCTCTCAATCTTCACACTGTAAATTAAACAAGCCAAACTTCTAGTCTCCTCTGGTTAGGCAGGCTCTCCAATCTCCCAAACACCACACTAGCCCTTCCCTGCACCTGTTTCAGCTTGAATTCTTTCCTTGCAGACTGACAACTAGAACTGTAGAACACATGCTAGAGAAGGCCCAGTGAGACACTGTACGATGGCATTAGTACACCCCTATACCCACAGAAATAAATCCCCAATAATCTGCCTTTTCCATGGATGTATCAGCTGTGACCACCAACAAGCAAGGCACTCAAAGTTTCCCTGAGCGCTGGCAAACTGTGTCAGACCTCTGAATAAACCCTAGTGACAAGCATTGAAGTGCTGCAACTGAAACACTACACCAGCATTAAAGGAATAGCTTTATCCTCTCAATTTAGTAACCACAATGGTTCAATCTTTTATGTGCTGACCAGACTCTTGGTCCCAGACAGTCTGTTTAGCTTTGCCAATGCGGCTGCACTACTAAGCACCCAAGAGAAAACAGTCCTAAAACACCCATAAACACTCTCGCCCTGAGCCGGTCCCAGCACTAAAATCCTGTGGGAATGCAATACAAAGTTAGTCAAAAGAGATAATCAGGGGCTCAAACCTCTACAAACCAGAAGAATATACAAGGGAGACATTTACTTTGTATCCCTTTTTTCTACTCTCACCATCCACTGCTAGCCATAGAAATGGGATACCAAATTACACCTTGCATGTGCCCTAAGAAAATAAACCCTCCGTCATACTTGGTGTCCACTTTTCACACTGCCTTGGGATCCTGTAGGTTCACAATATTTTGGTAAACAACTGGAAGATAGTTCTGTCTAGTATGCTCAGGCTTACAAACTTTGTTTCATGCAATCCCCTTTGCACATCCACACTGCATATGTAAGAACTACAAAGTATTTACTGGTCCACTACAGTTCTTCCCATCCCAGACAGAAAAGGACAACCCTTCCTGCTACAACCAGTCTTATTACCTTCTAAGCATTGAGTCACAGAAAAGCTCTAAACACTGACTTGCCACAGCAGTTAGGTTTTTTCCTGCCTTGAATACAAAAGGATTGAAGCTGGTATCAAATTTGATCTAGCCCAGCTGCTCCAAGTCTCCTATTCTGCACTGCACTCTCTATGGTACTTCCCATACTGCTGGCACCAGCTAGATAAGAGCTGTACCATCATCCTATCAAATTACCACGGAGAGCAGTAAGTGCTGGAAAGGCAAGACCAACTACTACAGCCAGAGGGGGAAAAAACCAAACAAACAACAACCAACCCACACCTATCAGTTGGTCTAGGATTTTAACATCAATGTCTGCAGGAAACTGGATATCCCAGAATCAAAACTCTTGCTTTTCAATAAATTTAAGGCAGGAAAACCCACCTCTTATAAGCATGCCAGCATAGGAGCCTAGAAATCAAGAGTAGATACACTCCATGAATGCAGTTCAAGCCCAATGAGTTTTTACCACTTCCTAAGATAGTTCTTCTCCCCATGAGAGGAGTTGGCAAAAACTCTTTCTGACAAGATACCTTTTGTAATATGGGTATATGCAAGAATCCAGATCTAAAGATTACTCTTCCTCCATAGTCTACCTCTCTTATATTCTGAACATAAAATTATATTTCATTAGCCACTACAGTTTTATGGTAAAGAGTTTTTCAAGGATGAAGGTACTAAATGAATGTATTACTGATCCTAATGTAGCCCCAGCTAACAGCAGCTGCTTAGAAACCCTTTACAAATATCTGTTTTTCTTGCCCAGATGGTGAAGCCTTTTTCCCCCCCGCGCATTAAATGCTCAATGAAACACACAAAATTATCATATCAACCCATAATCAGGCATGATAATTATTTCTTAAATCAGGATTTCTTCCACAGAATTTCAACAAAAATAAATATGGTATAAAGAACAAATCTATGCTTATAGTGAACAACCATTCATCAGCTTAAGTAACTCTAATGGATGCCACTTTAAACTAAGCCCGAGCCATCTGCTCTACCCCTCAATTAGCAAGGCCAAAAAAAATTTCTCCAATACAGAGTTTAGGAAAGCCAGATAATTTAGATGTGCAAGTTTACAAGTCCAAGAGGACTGGGGAGAATGTGGGACCCTTACAGAAGAAAAATGGAGAGCTGCTGACAAAAAGATATGGGTAAGACTGAGGTGCTCAGTGACTTCTTTGCCTCAGTCTTCAACAGCAAGGGCTCCAACCACAATGCCCAAGTTCCAGAAGGTATAAGTAAGGACTGGGAGCAGGCAGATCTGCCTACTATAGTAGATCATGTTCGTGAGCTCCTAAGAAATCTGAACATGCACAAGTTCATGGGGCCTGACGAGATCCACGTACGGGGTCCTGAGGGAACTGACTAATGAAGGTGCTAAACCATCATATTTGAAAGGTCATGGCACACTGGTGAAGTTCCTGCTGACTGGAGAAGGGCAAACATAACACCCATCTTCAAGAAGGGAAAAAAGGATGACCCTGGGAACTNCTCATGACATTCAACAAGGCTAAGTGTAAGGTCCTGCACCTGGGTAGGCACAATTCCAAGCACAAACCCAGGCTGGGTAGTGAATGGCTGGAGAGCAGCCCTGAGGAAAAGGACGTGGGGGTCTGGGTTGATGAAAAGCTCAATATGAGCCTGCAGTGTGCACATGCAGCCCAGACAGCAACCAAGTCCTGGGCTGCATCAAGAGCAGTGTGGCCAGCAGAGGAAGGGAAGGAATTCTGCCCCTTTACTCTGCTCTCGTCAGACCCCATCTGGAGTACTGTGTGCAGTTCTGGAGGCCCCAGCACAGGAAGGACATGGAAGTGTTAGAGCGGGTCCGGAGGAGGGCCACAAAGATGATCAGAGGGCTGGAGCAGCTCTCCTATGAGGATAGACTGAGAGAATTGGGGCTCTTCAGCCTGGAGAAGAGAAGGCTTCCAGAAGACCTTATAGTAGCCTTCCAATATCTGAAGGGGGCCTACAGGAAGGCTGGGGAGGGACTATTTACAGGACATGGGACAATGGGTTTAAACTGGCAGAGGGGAGATTTAGACTGGATGTTAGGAGGAAGTTCTTTACAGTGAGGGTGGTGAGGCACTGGACAGGTTGCCCAGGGAGGTTGTGGCTGCTCCCTCCCTGGAGGTGTTCAAGGCCAGGGTGGAGGAGGCCTTGAGTGACCTGTGCTAGTGGGAGGTGTCCCTGCCTATGGCAGGGGGTTGGAACTAGATGATCCTTGAGGTCCCTTCCAACCTTACCATTCTATGATTCTAAGTTTTAGTTCTCTTCAGCTCCGTAATTCAGAAGCAGATCAGAATGGAAAGCTGCTTTCTCTAACACTATTAGAAGTTTTGTCCAGGGAAATAAAAATTCCCTGCAGTATTTCATTATATTTTTAAAAATACAATTTAAATAGTGTGATGTCTCTGTAAGTAACAAAATCAATTAGAAGCTAAACAAGTAACACCTGAAGTCCTGCAGACACAAACACAAATGAAACTCAGGACACAGTCCTGTACACCTCTCACCCTGACAGACTGGGCCTACCAGCACTCACCGGGAAGTGGAAGTGTCCTCCCTCAGCCACCAGTCTGTTGACCATGTCAGCTCCTAAATCTAAATCCCCTTTCACAAGCAAAGCACAGCCTTGTATAAGCTACTTGGACATAGAGCCTCGCACAAATCAAGGCACACTGGAGCAAAGGGATCATAAAATGCAAGAATAAGATGCACTCCCTGGCAAGCCTAGCCTGTGCAGACAGAGTAGCACAGCACAAAACAATTTGCCAAAGCTGATGAAAAACCCCCAAAAGTTCTATCTAGTTTCTTACTGCCACTCTCACTCAGTTTCACTTCAAACTCTCCTCTCCCACCACTCCACAATATGAAACGCATAACAGAACCTGTCAAATTTGATGAAGCCTGATCTGCTTGAAGGCTTTGTCACCATGAAGTATCTAAGCTGAGTTCACTCTTGGGTGTTACTAATCAAAAATAAACCAACAGTGCCAAGGGCTACTTTCAGTGTAAACCTCAACAGCACAGACCACACACATCACTCTGATCTGAGGAAGAGATCTCATCCCCACTGCTAGATCTGGGCAATGGAACACCACACATCTGTTGTGGAAAAGCAGGCAAAAGGTGGTAGTCACTGTTCACTCTCAGCTCACCTTTAGAAATACTAGACTGAATATATTCCTTTATGTTACCCCTCAAAATGAGGCATGAACAGCACATCATAGTCTGTACTGAGAAAAGCACGGTGGGCACAGATACGTCAAGAGCTCCCAAGTACTTAACAGCAGCATTTTTAAACACTGTCACAAGCACCTCAATATGAGATTGTTCACCAATGAATTACTGGAGATTTCAGCCCTCTTGTTATAGGTTTGTGAAGCTGAGAGAACATGCTGAAGTCCCTGACACCAATGCGTTGTTTTGTCATGTCTCAAGACACAGCTCAATGCAGGCCTTAGTTATTGTTTGGGGAGGGCTCTACAGAGTAACTGCCTGTCTTAGCAGGGGAAGAAATGGCATCAAGTAGACCCCCTATCTTGAAACAGCAAGCTAAGAAAAACAGAACCAAGGCAGGATTCCTCTTTGGTCTGCAGCATCCTGCAACACCTTCCCTGGCCCAACCCAACTCCTACTGCCCACACATACACAAGCTGCCTGCCCCAGGCAGCTGAGCTCCAGAGAATAAGGAGAGCTCTCAAAGAAAATTCATCTTTTCACTGCACCATTCCTCTGTCTTCTACCTACCTATAGGTAAGGCTGGGAAAACACAGGCCAAGTGATGCCTGCTGACTGCAGTTCAAGCACGCTTCTGTCAAGTACAGATATGCAGAAGGCCTCACGCTCAGCCTCTGTGGCTTGCTTCATGTAACACCCCTGATGTTTCCTTGACTCGAAAAGCATCTTGAACTATCCAAGGGCCTTCTGCACCCACAGCAGCTGTCTGTTACAAAGCAGGATCAGTGACCAGGTCACCAGGCCATTTGTGAAGAGTTTCAGAGTGCTGAGTCTTAACAGAAGCGTGCTGGGTCTCTCTGCACCAAGGGAAGAAACTCCATCCTGTCCATCATTGTTGGGTATTTTTTGTTTGGTTGGGTTTTTTTTGCTGTATCGATGCAAAGTTGTCTCCAGTCCTGGTGCTGAGCTCAAGGACTTCAAAAAATATTATTATGTTAAAATTGAAACAATGTACAAAAAAACCCACACAACACAAAAACCCACCAAAGCCTAAAAACGCCAGTGATGGTCCTGACTTGCATAGCTCCATCCTGTATGCCAATAAGGGACACAGCTTGTAAAGGTATAGCAAATCTATCATCAACAGAGGTTCCTTTTAATCTGAACTGAAATAGATTGCCTCAGCAATGCCACTCCTCTTTGGTTCACCGATGTTTCCCCAGTGATAACAAGCATTTAGTTGGAAGAGTTCTAGACAGACAGAAGCCACAAATCAACTGGATGCTCTCCCAAGATAATGGGTCTGTTACCCAAACCTAGCCTAATTATGAGAGCAGACACTTGATCACTTAAGCATCAGGAAGTTCTGGATCATACAGATGATCTCCATTTTAGTTTGATACTTCTCCAATCAGAGCAATATGAGCTGAGAAACAGTCTGCAGATATAATGGTTTCTTCATTCATGACCAAACAACTGCTCTCCGGATGGCTATTCTATTCTAGTGATGCTTGGCCTTTCACTCTCCACATTGTTACACTAATCCATGAACTGGATCAGATGACACCAGCTACCCTGTTCTTCCTCCTACCAGAAAGACACAAGCTTCCAAACCCCTACTCCACAAGCAGTCAAGAAGAACATCAGCAATAATGCAGATCCAAGCACTAAAACAAAAGGAAAAGACAGGCATATGATGATGCACTAAGCCTTGCTTGGATATTACCTCCAGTCAGCTTGCCTCACTGCAAGGTTTCACAATCCCCATTATACTCATTCTTTAAGAAAACACTCTCCAGACATCTAAGACATGTCCCAGTTATGCTTACTAGAACTTAATAAACCCAGCAAGTGCTATCTATAGAACATGCACATTAATGAACAGCCAGCTCAGCAGCATGAGTTCTGGAACAGAATCACTGCAGTACAGAAGTGCCACCAGTGTGTTACTGGAGAGAATGAATGCCACGATCAATATTTTAAGTGTGCAGTTCACCAGACAAAAGACTGGGAAGTGAGATGGAAGAGAGAGAATAAATCCTAAAAGAAATTCTGCAAACTAAGTGTGATGCTGGCATTGCAAAGCACTGCACAGCTCTGCAATCCATAGCACTTCATCGAACCCATGCAAACAGCACACTTTGCAACACACTTTGCCTGGAGGGCCGAGCCCAGAGAGTGGTGGTGAATGGTCCACATCCAGCTGGAGGCCGCTCACTAGCGGTGTCCCTCAGGGATCAGTATTGGGCCCCATCCACTTTAACATCTTCATTGATGATCTGGACAAGGGCATCGAGACAGTCATCAGCAAGTTTGCAGATGACACCAAGCTGGGGGCAGATGTTGGTGGGTTGGAGGGCAGAAGGGTTCTGCAGCGGGACCTCGAGCGCCTGGACAGATGGGCAGAGTCCAAGGGGATGGCGTTCAACAAATCCAAGTGCCGGGTGCTGCACTTTGGCCACAACAACCCCATGCAGAGCTACAGGTTGGGGTGGGAGTGGCTGGAGAGCAGCCAAACAGAAAGGGATCTGGGGGTGCTGATTGACACCTGCCTAAACATGAGCCAGCAGTGTGTCCAGGTGGCCAAGAAGGCCAATGGCATCCTGGCCTGCATCAGGAATAGTGTGGCCGGCAGGAGCAGGGAGGTCATTCTCCCCCTGTACTCTGCACTGGTTACGCCACACCTTGAGTACTGTGTCCAGTTCTGGGCCCCTCAATTTAAGAAGGACATTGAGGTGCTTGAGCGTGTCCAGAGAAGGGCAACGAGGCTGGTGAGAGGCCTCGAGCACAAGCCCTATGAGGAGAGGCTGAGGGAGCTGGGATTGTTTAGCCTGGTGAAGAGGAGGCTCAGGGGAGACCTTATTGCTGTCTACAACTACCTGAAGGGTGGTTGTGGCCAGCAGGAGGTTGCTTTCTTCTCTCAGGCAACCAGCACCAGAACAAGAGGACACAGTCTCAAGCTGTGCCAGGGGAAGTTTAGGCTGGAGGTGAGGAGAAAGTTCTTCACTGAGAGAGTCATTCCCCACTGGAATGGGCTGCCCAGGGAGGTGGTGGAGTCACCCTCCCTGGAGGTGTTCAAGGCACGTATGGACGTGGCACTTGATGCCATGGTCTAGTCTTGAGGTCTGTGGTAATGGGTTGGACTTGATGATCTTTGAGGTCTCTTCCAACCTTGCTTATACTGTAATTTCATGTTTACTGCACTTGGGTTACCTTCCCACTGAGAATCATGACATCCATAAAAGAAAGTTAGCAAGAACAGAGGGAATAAGAACATGCAATGCCCTCAGAAAATTATACATATAGTGCTTATCCACAACAGCAAACTAAGATTTCTTCATTTGCTCCACCAGAATGGATCCTCTATTGGGTTTGGTGGTTTGTTGGGTTTGCAGGGTTTTTTTGCTCTTACATGTCAAACAGATTTTACCACAGATGCTTATGGACAAAAAAAGAGTAAAAAAAAAAAAAAAATGCAGCTGTACAGAACACATCGACCAATACATTGCAATCTCACAATCACTTCTCAAAATTTTTAAATAGTTTTAATTAATCTAAGTTTGTTGAGCTCCAGAGCACTTGCCATCTATATAGCTAGTCTCTCCTTTATTTCTACAGGAAAAAAACTCCAGTACAATTCTCAGTTAATGATCTTCAGGCTCAGCTCTGTAAGCACTTGAACTCTCAGATTTTTCTAGATTTATCAGAAAGGAACAAAGTTTCACATAACATTTAATATCTTAAGTACCCTACTAGAAGGGACCAAAACAGGAGTTTTCCAAGCCACAATTGAGAATCCCTCCCCACTCCCACAACACATAAGTGGCAGGACTTCCTCAATGAGACCTGTAAGGAGATGAAGCAACATGACATAGGTGACAAGGCAGTAGAGTTGCATCTCCCACGAACTCATTACAATGCTGTCAAATTGAACAGAATTCACCCCCTTTCCTGAGCTAAGGCAGGGGTTTTCAGCTTTATAAACCTTTTTAATAGGGTAGGAAATAATCAACATTGCTAACTACTGCAATGATCAAGCATGCCACCAGTCAAGGGGTACGCAAAGAAAGCAGGATATCACAAAGGATAAAGAATATATGCAAACTCATTTATTAACACTTCAGCTAGTGAATTATTACTGCCTCGAGTCTTCAATATCATGTATCAGCTATCGGCTACCAAGAAACAGGTCAAGAACAGTTGAATCAGCATAATCATCAGCTTAGGGAGCAGTATATTGGAAAGTCGACTACACAACTTCCACTTAAATCAAGTAGCACTTGACACTGAAATTTCTGCCTGTAATCACATTCCATCTGAAAAGACTTACCTTGTAATTGCTGGAATTTACCCAGGAAGTGGCCAGTCCATCAACCATTTTATCTAGCATGGTCTGATCGTGTTCAAGATCAGCTGACTTCTGTTTATCTGAGAAGTAATCTATCAATTCCTGGCCAACCTGAAGTCTCTTTCCAACATCTTTCTGCAGCACCTGCGCTAAGCAGTACTCCATACTGGGCTCCATAGTGTCTTAGAAATACAGCACCAAGGAGAAAGCTAGAGGGCAGTAGGTCCAAAAAATCCCTCTGTGAACGTGTGCAGGAGGTTGCCTTTTTGTTCGATGAAGGTTTGTGAGGGTCTGGGTTTCAAAGATGCAATTCTGAGAATGGCAACAATGCACCATGTGTGTGTGAAGAGCAGCTGGCAGGATATTAAAAGTCCAATTTAAATAACTAGTAATGGATGAAGCAACGAGCAGTGCTGTCCTGTTGAGTCTGCAATAATCCCCAATTCAGCAGTCCATTCTGAAAGAAATTAAAAAGAACAGCATTATAGGTTAAATTATGACTGGAGCAAAAAAAGACTGAAAGCATGTCACAAAATAGGTTATTCATATACAGCTGCAAAGCTGTAATATGCTGGATATGAGCAGTATTGTTCTATTTCAAGGAATCAGACCACATAGGTCAGGACAAAAACCTCAGGTTATTCTTTACAACAGCAGCCACCCTGGAAGTAAACCTGGCACCCAAGAAACAGCTGATTAGTGACCAGTGTTATTGCAGTTACCACCATCACCATCTACCCACAAATGTGGGGACAAATTCCTTAAGCAGGTCAACTAGGAAAATGTATCTGCTTTAATGAGTGAAAGCAGGAAGATGTCTGGATGCTGTTTTGACTGTTGGTATTCAGCAATCAACGCCATCAGCTTGTCAGCAAGATACTGCACTAACACCAGGCTCCAGGAATGTAAGATGAGCAGTCTTCAAGAACTAGGTGCTCAAGCCATTTCCACACTGAATTCTGTTACATCCTAACGACACTAAACAGCATTGCTGCAGACTAAAGGCAGTTCAACCAGCTTTGCCTGCAATGCTCTGAAAACCAAGATCAAAGTTTGCTGGCAGAGGCACAGCATCATCTCTGAAGTAAACTTTTGGTTTAAGTGCAAAAAAAAAAACAAACCAACAAAAAAAAAAAAAAACCCCACCAAAAAAACAAAAACCAAACCCAAACAAGAACAACCCACAACTATGTTTGCTGTTTGGCTGTGTTCCTCAACCCTAGAAACTCTGTTGTCCAAAGACTTCAGCAGGGACCTAGCGGCAGCTCTTTTGTTTTTTCACTCCATCTGCAAACAAAACCCTCTAGGAAGCCACAGAACAGACCCCAAGACTGTCCTTCATCCCTCCCACAGACCATAAACATACTGCTTCCTGAATCACTTCCTCATCAAAGGTTAGCTCTTTTAGGAGGTGGATGATAACAATCCAGTGTCTTTTTGTTTCCTAATAATAACCAAAGCTAGAAATCTGCCCTACTTTTTCTGCCAGGATGAGGAAAGCAGGTCAAGCTCAGAGCAAGGGAAGAGGTTGTGGAGTAGACACCTGGTTGGATAAACAACTGGAAGGAAGCTGGAGGCACAAGTTCACTAATTGGAAGCACTGAAGAAGCAAATCTAAATACCTTCTGTTTCAGCAAATAAGACCTTCATAAAAGTCTTAATAAAACAAAGTGGATCTGACAGCAGATGAGATGCACACACGATCTCCAGCCTGGAAACAAAAGCACACCTCACACGGCAAACTATTTCACCCTTTCCAAAGAAGAGAAGGCTCAACAGAGACCTTGCAGCAGTTTTCCAGTGTTTCAAGGAAGCCTACACAACAGTTGGAGAGGGACTTTTTACAAAGGTATATAGTGACTTAATGAAGGACAATGGCTTCAAACTGGAAGAAGTTAGACTTAGGTTAGACATTAGGAAGAGATTCTTCACCATGCAAGTGACAGGCACTGGGTTGCCCAGAGAAGTTACAAAGGCTTCAACCCTAGAAATGTTCAAAGTCAGGCTGGAAAGGGCCTTGAGCAACTTGGTCTAGTAAGCGGTTGGAACTGGATGATCTTTCTTGTCCCTTCCAATTCAAAACATTCTATGATTCATTATCTCTCGTCTCCATCCTCCCTGGCCAGACTTGCAAAGTGCCACATCTTACCCACACTAAGCACAGCATCTAGATGCAGCATAGAGGCCCATCTTGAGCTTCCCTAACCCTACAACTGTTGCCGGATGTCTCAGCCACCCACACTGACTGCACTGCTTATTCATCAGGCAGGAGTTACCCGAAAGCAGGTCCCTCTGCCTCGGGCAGTCAGCTCAAATCCCCGCTGGCTGACAACAATCAAAACAGGTTCTGTACAGCTAGGGACACACACCACCAACTGCCTGGCAAATCCTACCATCAGCCAGAAGAGACCGATAGTGCCTGTAGCCCAAAATCCCTCCTTACCAGCAAAATCTTACCCTCAGAGCAGCAAGGAAGCTTTAGCTGCAACTGCACACAAAGCACCTAGGGCTTCAAGTTAGTGCCACAACAGCTTACTGCGACCACTACCCCAACTCAGTCTATGTTCTTTGCACAGTTCAAACTCTCACTATTTCACTTCAAACATGATTTAATGTCAAGTCAACAATGACCCAATCAATACTTTTCCTTTCTAAAATAGAGACATAGGTTCCCAGAAGAAGGCCCTGCCTTTTCTTATTGCTGAAGTTGTTTCTGACCTGCTTCAGTTCAGCATCAACTCTGGAAGCAGTGCTCTGATCTTTCCAATCCTCAGCTACCCATGGCAGGCCAGGAGAAAAAAAAAAAAAAGGTCACTTCAGGCAATTGTGAAAGTGTAGCAGAAGTTTTCTTCCAAGTCTCCCTGTCCTGCCCTCTTCTAGCATGGGCTGGTCTTGCTCCTTTCCACAGGCACTCCAATTATGCAAGACACTATTACACATAGGAGTCTAAGTATCTAACAGAAGAGTCTTCACACAGTAGGGCAGCAATTCACTGGATACCTCTCTAGCAGAGAGCAATTGGAAAAGGAGCAGACAAACAGTATTTAGAAGCTACAATGTTCTAGTTGAAACCCATCAAGTTAGCCGTGTGGTTAGCTTCTGGACTTAAGAAGCTGCACACATGTGCAGAAGGGGACAGAACACAGTTAAGAAAGTCCTCTAGCTGCTTTTAAAATGGAAATGTGGAACTTGCTTAAAACTTGAAAATTCAGATTACAGGAGGGTGTGAATGGCTGTTACTTACCATAGATAGACATTTTTAATTAACTTCACACATAAACAAGCCCAAACAGTCCAAGAAACCTTCAGCTGGCCATACTGCCATGAGAAAAGAACATTCAAAGTTTCAAGTCTTCCTTCTATGTGGTTTTTATTTAAGGGTTTGTAGGTCTCTACCTACAAGCACAGAGACAATTTTTTTATCAAACCAATATAAACAAGTTTGTCTCAGAGTATCTCATTTTTGGAAACATGTGAAGGATGGCATAGGGTAAGAACTGTGATGCACTATAGATATATATCATAATTTGAGGATTGTAGCCTGAAGAAGATCCACAGTACATTATAGTACCATCATCAAATACATACGGGAGAAGAGATAGCAATATCTCTCAATCCTGAGTAAAACAGCAAGCCAAGAGGAAACTCTAAAGCTGGCTTGCATCGGCTACCTAACAGTTTAAGTTGCACTTCCAGATTAAAAAAAAAAGAAAAAAGAAAACAACTTTTGCACATCTTAGGAAGTCAGTTGACTCTCCCCTTCTTCCTCACAGGAGGAAGTAGGGAAAAAAAAACACCACCATCTGAAAAAAACAAGACCCAAGCTAACAAAATACAAACCTTCTAGGCAGCAAAGCTTTATGGCTGCTATATTCCATCAAGTTTGAAATCAACTAGGCAGATGCTCCCCACAAACTTTGGAAAACAAAATGCCATAATTTCAGCCTCAGCAGTCCACTTCTGTTCCTGCAGAATTTACACATAGGTTTTGAGCAGCTGATGCCAGAAGTCAATGTTTGGACTAGGATTTTGAGTATAGCCTCTTCCTCCAGAAGCAGTCATACAGAAGTCAAAACTAACAACTGGGTGGCACAGGTCCTGTCTTTGGAGGTTTTGAAAAGGACTGCAAAGGAAAGATTTTCTCCAATCCTCCCTCTACTAGGCTTGTAGCTTGCATTCAGAGACAGGTTAGGCTACATCTGACAACATAAACATGTTTTTGGTCTATTTTCTTGTCTACAACAAAACAACTGAAACACAGAATTGTCTCCTTCCTGCACAACAAACCACCACTATCTCACCACCACCTCACCTCTGTCACTGCAAAAATAAAGTTCCCTCTTTCACTAATATGACATCAAAACTAAACACTTAGTCAAAATTTCCATTAAATGTTATGTAGTAAAAAAGCCACTAGAAAGGTTTAAGTTCAATCCCAGCTTGGAGCTTGAAATGATTAATTATGGGAGAAAGCCAATTAAAACTGAATAGCATGAAGTTACTCATCCTAGATACTGCCACCATAACATCCTGAAAGCTGGTACAATTCACAGCAAAGCAACTGGCTCAGCACGTTGAACAAGTCAATCCAATTGGAAATAAGGAAACAGTTGTTACTTAAGATGCTGAGGCAACAATAAACTAGGTACTCCTAAGCAAATTAACTTAGTCCTTAGGAGAACCCCACTGACCCTGGACTAAGTGAAACTACATTTCTCAAGTAAGGCTTAGTCTTAGGGTAACTTTACAGGAAATTTTACATCTTCCTCTTGCAACAAGGAAGGAAACATGAAGCATGTAAAGAACACAACGCTACTCCCTTGAGGGCTTGTCTATACTTGGGAGCTCTTCCAACATAGATATTTGACTTTGAAAATTATGTCTCACTGTCTTCTACTCATCATCAGATTATCATCTTTGTCATGTTTCACCATCATCACCTTTTGTCAACAAATCAGTGCAGTCCACAACCTCCCCAGTCCACTACCTCCCCAGTCCACTGCTCTCTCAAGACACAAGCTTGCAGAGGGACAAAGTATTTCTGCTACTCACAATCACTGCACGCAAGAGCTGGTGCCACTTAATAATCAGGCCCTTCTAGTCACCTGCCTGAAGCCATCTCTGGTTTCTTCAAGCCAGTAAGCTTAAAGTTGTAAACAGCTTGTAAACATGACAACACTTCTTTGGGGTATTTGTGTTTTTTTGGTACGCAGTTAGCTGCAGCCTAGCAGTTGTAGAAATAACACAGCAACACTTGTAGCAACAAGCCTCCTTCTTCACAGGCCTCAGGACCTAACTGCATACAAACTTCAGCTTAAAATTAGTTTAAGATATACTACACAGACGTATACTTGAACCTTGACTTTCCACAACAAAGAGTTCCTCTCTTCCTTCAGGAGATCTCCACCCTTGCCAAATGCAGCAAATTTTCAACTATAAAAGATACCAGGTGTCAAAGCTGCAGCCGTTCACCACTACTGGAAGGTGGGCAGTGTAAATACTTAACTATGGGTTATGCCTGCCAGCCCCCTTGGGCAAGAAGTTCACAGCAATTAGAACAGCACCTAGAAATGACATACTGCAAAGACTAAATGGAGATCTCATTAACAAGGCAGTGTCACGGTGCAGGTCTGCAGGAAGGATATAAACTTTCAACCCTCTATCCACTTGTTCTTCTCTATTTTTGCATAGGCCAGTACAGCTATCCCCTGCTCAGAGGGGATTTCATATCAGACCTTCACAAAGCACAACATTCACTCAATCAAACCTACTCCTCCCTCCATGTTCAAGTCGAAGTGGACAAAGCAAGCAGTAATGACAGTTTCTAACCTCAAAATACTCTGCTCTTTCAAACCCTCTGAGACAACGAAGTGGCAAGTGTCCTACTTGAAGAAGAAAGTAACTTTTTTTCTGGAGGCAAAGGCAGTTTTGCAGGAGACACCCACCCAGCAACTGACAGATGGGCTCTCCCCCTTCTTCACTTGTCTCAGTAAATAGGTAATAATGTTTCCTTAGTGTCTGACATTGCACAATCACTGTGATTGTTTTAAATCAGTAATTAGTGCTGCCTTGTAGTTGAGCCTCCCCCTAATCAAAAGATTGTTATCTTAGATTTCCAGCCCAACAACTGGCGCTTTTCTTATTAGTTGGCAGGACAGCCCATGCAGAGGCCCCTTCCACACCCCCTATACAGTAACTTTAACTGTCATCAAAGTAGCCACCACACCTCTAGCACTTGTGCCATACTGCCTTGCTGATAAGCTAAACACTGACCATCTGGATACAGCTTCCTTGCTTGAAGCATGAAGGAGGGTTTCTTCCTCCCCTCACAGCACCTAGCACACTAAAGGTAGCATTCGTAAAACTTAACTGCTATGAGCAGTTCACCCTCAGAAGAGCCACATCTGGGTGAAGGCTTGCTATGACCCTGCTAACTATTAGCTGTTCTTCAAACTTGCCTGGAGTCTATTAAGGAGTTCAAAGTACAGATGGCAACTGATCTGCATCAGGGCACATGAAGAAAACTGAGGCAGATATCCAGAATGAAGACAGCTAAAAGATTTCCAGGGTTTAAACCATCTTAAAGGCTTCTAGCCCCTACACAATCCTTCTAGGACAGATGCTAGCTGTGAAAGTTGCATTACTCTACCCCGGGTCAAGATGAAAGATAAGCTTCAGATAACAGGAACACTTATACCTCTGCTAAAGGTCTGCATTGCTGCCTCAGTAACTGAACACCTCATACAGAGATACTGATTTGAAGGCATCAAATATTTAAAAAATCTTGGCAGTAACAAAGCTGCAGCTTGCAGGTCAGCTCAAAGTGACCCAAATACTCTACAGTAATGGAACCACTTTGTAGAATGGAAGTAACCCTTCAAGAGTAGGGTAGAAAATTAGATGAGTTTTGGCATTCTTTGTTTTCTTAATACAACCCCTCTCTGAAATTAGTTTGGTTTTAACTTTGAGACCAAGGACAAGTCTAGAATGAGCTTTCAAGGTCTCCTTTTTTGAGTGCCAAGATGCAAATCAAAGTCCTATGTTGTTGGTAGCTGCTCTGTGCAGTTCCATCTAAGTTTGTGGCTAATGGTATCGTGCTACAAGCAACTCATTAGGGGCCTGCTGGACCACAGAGGAGGAAAATACCTCAAAAATACATCCTCATGACATTTTTTACTCTGCGAGTAGTACCTGATCTGTGGTATTGTTGTGTGTACAACACCCTCCCTCTCAGCCTGGAGATCTCAACTCACCTGAGGGTCTGCAGACTCCAGTTCTGACATCTGTGGGACCCTGGCCAACAAACCATACCATACTGCCTTTCTATTACTTCCAGCTCTCCCCTGCAAGCTGTCAGAACCAAGGATGGAAAAGGTCCCCTGAGGAGCTATGGTGATACATCCCAGAAAAATGAAGGTGGCATCTAGCCCCATTCCTACTGCAACAATGAATGCAGGACAAAGTTTCCAAGTCACATCCCAACCCACTCATCTACAATCCAGAAGCAATATTGCATCAGGAAACAGGGGAAATCAGAGACTATCACTTGCAGCCTCGTGTGGGTAAAATGCTTTGTAAGGTTTGGAAGTAGAATACTACTGACAATTAGAGCAGGGTGGCCATCGCTCACCAGACTACTAGTAGATCAAGTGAATTCTACTTGTATTGCAATAGATGAAGGCCCTTAGGCTACAACCACTAATTCAGCTGGTCCTGAAGGTGGAAAGATTCTCTTGATGTACATCAATTGAAGAAAGACGTGGAAGAATAGCAAGAACCTTCTGTTTTGCAGACAGGAATAAGGTAGAAATTCAGTGCCTTTCCCAGAGCTACTGCAAAGCAAATCTCCACTAGCAGTGGGAACTGAGGGCAAAGTAACACCTTTAGGAAAAAAACAAAATCATACCACCACATGATGACACAAGATCAGGATAATGTAGTTTTAAAAATATGAATGGGTCCATACTACTCAAACCCTCCAGGACCTTTCTATCCCTATTGAAGTGTCACAGAAGCAGCAGGTATGTTTTTGTGTAAAAGTACAAGCCAGAACTACTCTCTTAAGAGGTACTGCAGACACAAGTGCTAATAGTAAAATGACATACTGGAATGGAAAAAAATGATACACAAAAACATACCACCTTGGTACAAGCCCTCTGGGGACACTGTGTCCAACTAAGCAAGTTTCAGGAAGATGTCCTCCCTCTGCACCCCACAGTTCTCAAAATATACACATGTATTTTAGACACTCTTAACAAAATGTCAGTGGTGTAGGAGTAAAGAGGGGAAAACACTCCAAGCACTCTACACCTAAAGGAAGTTCACTCACAGAACCTCAGGCAGGTAAGCAGATACTACAGCCATAGACAAAAGCATCTCCAATTCTAATATGACAACTTGTATATGTGCTTTTGACAAGTTATAGTACAATACTACTGACAGGACAACCAATCAAGATACCCCAAGCTGATGCAGGAGCCTGTAAGAGCCTGTAACAGACTGGCTGTGGGACACAACAGCAGCAATCTGTAAATCAAGAGTCTTGGAAAAGGTTTGTTTTTTCGGTCTCTCCTCATACTTTCAGCTAATGTCCATCTCTCCCTCTGTGACTCCAAACACAAGCTTGTCTGCATGACAAACTAGGGCTCTTTCCCTACTCCTGTTCTTCAGGGTTGAAAACCCTTGTGGAAACTGTTGGCCAAGGGCAGAACAATTCTCAGCTGCAGCTGGATTCCAAATGCTGACAATGTCCAGCAGAATCCAAGACCTAGGACCAGTTCAATTCCAGAGCAAGGAAGGAGGGCTACCCTCTACACTCAGACATAAGCAGATCCTATTCAGTCACCAACTGCACAGAAGTGAATGGTCAAAGATATGCCTCAATACAAGTAGCAAGGGACTGCAAGAAGTCGCCACTACACTTAATATTTATAAAAAAGTGGGTGGAGAGAGCACAGAACAACAAGAAGGCAAAGGGGTTCTAAACTGACCTCAACTCCAGCAGCAGTAAAGAGACTGCTGGGGTAAGAAACCACCTGCAATGTAACAAGCAGAGACATACCTGTGACTTCTTCCTCCCTTCTGCTCAGCACTTTGAAATACAGATAAGAATCCAAGTGCAGTTTGATCAGATCCTTTGCTCAGCAAATCACTGTTGGTTAAATTTGGCTTTCTGAAATATCTTGCAATCTAAAGCATCTATATGCAAAGTCTAAAGAAAAGGGGCCCAGCTTAAACCTGAAGCATGAACACTGCGCCAGGGACTGGCCTGGTTAGGTTGTTTAGCCTGTTTTGATGGTGGGGGAAAGAAATTAGAGATTTTTTAATCTGCCCTCTCACTTCCAATAAATTAATGATGATGACACTTTTCTAACAACTATCTTGCTGCTCCTACTTGGCATACTGTTTCTGAATACAGAACGGACTTCTTTCTCCTCAAGGAGCTAAACATGCAGAGATTTGATTTGTGACAGGAAACCAGATGAACTCAAGAACTCACCAGGAATTGAGATCAAATCCCTTGGAGAGCACTTCCAGCCTCTCAGACCACAAAACCCAATTGTTGCCCTCCTATAATTTGAACAATTACAACTCTACCCATTTTATTTGGATGTGGGGTGAATTGTTCTTTTCTTTATCTAGTTGAGGTTTGTTGTTGTTGTTGTTTGTGGGGTTTGTTCTTGTTTGGCAGGCAGGTGGTTTGGTTTGGAATTTTTTGCACAGGAGTTCTAGCGCTGCCAGAGAGAGGAGAAAGATCTCTCATGTTTATGACAGAACAAGACACCAGTCCAGCAGAGAATGCCAAGGAACGTATGGGCATTTAGCTATTCAGTATCCCACCACGCAAAGCTCTTAACTAGTTCACAACATGCTTTCAGACAGATTTGAGGACTGGTGACAGTTTGGTCCAATACACAATACCCAAACCACTGAGTGAGCTCTGAAGAACTGCACAATGCAGACTTCAACACTGTATACATTGATGAAAAAGAAGCAAAGAGCTACCATTAAACAGTGCAGTAAAGCTAGGGCTGCTCTGCACCTCACTGCCACAAACACCAACCCTTCATCAAGGGCAGAAGCGAACCCCTTCCTTCACAGTGACTGCTTACAATAAATTGAAGTCCCAGTCTGAAAAAAAAATTAATAGACAAAAGCCAGTCTTATTTTATTCACTCAGCTGAGAGAACTTTATATATTTGCCAGTATTTTTTAATGCACTGGCAAGCAAGCTCTGTTTGAAGGTGCAGTGGCACTATCAGAATCCAGGAGAAAGCTTCAGCTACAACTGCCAATCCAGAAGGTGTCAACAGCAGCAAGCCCGATCCAGAGGCATGCCAACAAGATCTCCAATCCTAGTCTAGGCAAGGACAGAGATAATGAGAGACTCAGGATGACACATGAGCCTGAATCCAAAGTCATCTGAGGCCAGAAGGGTGCTCATAATGGCAGCCCATAAGCTTCAAAGCCACACGACTCTCACTAAAATCTCCATGTATGTTGAAAGGGGGAGGTACATGCAGGGGAGCTCATTACTTCATCCACCTGAGCATTTCATGTCCAGTCTCTTTAACACTTCTTAGAACACATCACGACCTGTCTCTAACAAAGTTATTGAGGACAAGATCCAGCTCCTCATGTTGTAGATCATTTTAGAAGTGGCCAGTCTTACTGTCACCTCAACATCTAACAACTAACAGCCTTGACCAAACTGCCTCACAAATAGAAAAAGACTGATGAACATACAGAGCAAAGTATAAATCACTTTGAAGTTGAGTTTTGATGTTTCAGTATCTGTTTTCTGTAGCACGAATTGCAGCTCGGATTTAAGATTCCTACTGAACTTCAAAAAGGTGACTGGAGAACTACCTCATTCAATCACAGGCACTCTCTGCAATTGTCCCTCTGGGGAACGTCACAGGAACTAGAGAAATATCTCCATCTCACAAATAGGCTGCTGTCTCATTTTCAGTACTGTATGTTATCAGCCAAGCAAAGTAAGGTCAAAATTTTTAACTTTATAAAGTCTCTTTTCTTGAAATAGAAACTTTTGAAGCGTTCTGATCAATTCCAAGGACTTCAAAAGAATGTTGCAGACATCAATGTGAAAAAAAATAAGTCAATTCATGTTGGCAGCAATTTTTCAGTAACATAAACCAAGTGTAGCTATGAAATAGAGGATCACCTATGGACATGCCGTAAGTTGCTATTATGTCCCTCTCATAACCTCCAGGCTTCAGTCCCAATGAGTTCAACAGAGAAAACAAGCAAAAGCCAGACTTTGCCAAGTCTGGGACTGCAGCACAAAGGCTTGTCCCACACAGTATGCTATACTGCCATGATAAGGAAGAGATGACACTATTGCAGACATCCTGCACTTGGTGTAGTCCTTTGTTCTAGCAGAAGCTCACCGTTTTTGGAAGTTCTCAAACATACCCAGATCCCTCTGCAGTTCCAAACCTCTTAAATCCAGTTCAGAACACCACACAGCAAGAAACACTTGCAGTTCTAATGACTCTGTAAATCCAATTCGAGAACTACTGATGTAAATGGTGCATCTGTAATAGCAGGTATCAAGAGACAATACTTTGGTTTGTCTTCAAAAGCACCATGTAACAGAAATGCAGAGAAACAGTCTGCACTACTCAGCAGCAAAACAGATTCCAATATATTTGCCCAAGATGCTGGCATAAGCATGGGTATGGAGGCCACATCTGTCCTACCAACACTGGCCTGGAACATACTTCTTTGCTTAACCATTGCTCCCTTTACTAAATACTGATTTGTGAAATGAGTCTGAAAGGGACAGAAAGATCTATTGGTCAGAACAACCCTCACATCTGTGAGGTCTCTGTTTTACCGCACCGAAGGTTTCCCATACAACCCGGAGCTTGTCACCCTGCCTCAGTTTCCCACTTCTTTCTCCAGAGGCTGTGCAAGAAGGGTGGGAAAATAAGCAGCTTTTCCCTTTCTTACAGATACCTGAAGACATATACATTGAAAATACCTTTAACGCAGCCCGCACAGGCCTACATAAACACATCCACAAACAACTACGTTTTATTCACTCTGATCTAGTATCTCTTCGAAGATTTTTTTTTCAGAATTTGTGTAATGATCAATCCACCTCTGCACAGGGGCAAGTCTCCAGCCCTCTGCCAACCTACAAATTTTGACAGAAATAAATGAAGTAAAGCACGACACGTGCACAAAGGGCCAAATGCAGGAGCGGAATCCACCCAAATCGCAAGATGGCTTTAATAATACAGCAGCCTCAAGGCGTTATCGCAGTCCTGCTCTGCTAAATGAACGCAACACGGCTGCACTTCACCGCCCCGTACAAACCAGCACTTGCGCCAGTGGAGAACCTCGCAAGCGGCCTCTGCCCCGCGAGAGCCCGAGTACAGCCGCGTCTCCCGCACCCGTACGGCCGGTGCTCGGCGGCCCCGCTCCCCGGGGGCGGCACAGCCCCAAGCCGTAGCCGCAGGACAGTCCGCTCCACTGGGACGCCCAAGGGGAAGCAGGGCCGGTGCCGCTCGCGGACCCTCGCAGCGCCCGCGGCGCTGGCCCCCGGGGGCGGGGACGCCTTCGTACCAGCCGTTAGGCCCCTGCAGCCCCCCAGCTCCCGCAGCAGCCGTTATGCCGCCAAACCGTCCCCGTCCTCCCCTGCAACAGACCGCAGCGCTGGACAAGCCAGGACTGCACTCCCGCCCCAGTGCCGCGGGCGGGACGGCCCCAGCGGTGCCCGCCCCGCCCCCTCACGGCCGCTCTCCCCGCCGTCACCCAGCGGCGGCACCACACAAAGCCCCTGGTCGCGCTTCTCCCCATCCCCCGCCGCCGCCGCCGCCCCTCGGTGTCACGGCCTTCCTCGCTCAGCGCGGTGCCGGCGCAAGCGTTACCTGCCGGGCTCGTCGCGAGAGGTGGCGGCGGGGCGGGGGCCCGACGGCGGTCAGTGCCGGCGGCGGCGCCCGCTGCGCTGCATGGCTGCGCCCGCCCCGCTGCCACGGGAAGAATGGGAGTCAGCGCGCATGCGCCACCTGCATCCCCTCCACGCCGGCGCGTCACCGCCCCGCGCCTCTAGAAGGCTCCCGGGCCAGCGCTACGCATGCGCCAGAAGCGCGCACAGAAACAGCCCTTAGCACGCACCACAGAGTGAGGGGCGAAAGCTGGAAAGAATGCGCCTCCCGCGGCTCTCAACGGTAGGTGGGGTAAGCCCCTCAGCCGGACGGCGGTGAGGTCAGTGTGCGCAGTGCGCATGCGCAACACCTCCACGCCTCGCGCGCCGTGGCCGTTAGGGGCGGGCTCGGTCGTCATAGCGACGCGGCTCGCGCGGCGGGAGCCGTTGGTGCTGACGAGGCCCCCGGGCGGCGGTTTGCCGGGAGGCAGCAGCGGGAGCCAGGACAGGCTTCACACCGAGCCCCGGCGGATCCGCCTCCGCAGAAGGCTTCAGGGGGTACAGTGCCCCTCGCTGGCGGGCCAGCCTGTGAGAGGCTGCAGTGTTCCGAGAGGAATTCCCGAGGTTGGGTAAGGAGACAGAGGCTAGGGGCTCAGTGGTGCCTGCGGAAGGAAGCCTGAACCTGCCTGTCAGTGTATAACCCCTCCTTTAATGATTCCCTCTTGAAGGAAGCCGTGCTTTGTACAGCTTTAGTTTAAAAGCTGCATTTAAAATCAACTAATTCTTTCTCCCAACTGGAATGAGTTGCAACAATAGCGAACGGATTCCCAGTGCATAGCCTCTTTACCAAACTATGTTTGACCACCACCTTCTCTAAGATCATGGTTGCTTCTCCGGTGTTTCTTGTAGGAAACCTTCAACTGCAGATAGCAGGTGGCGGGTGTAAGATTGCGGCTCACAATAAGTATGTAGTACGAGCCATCTGAACAGTTCACAAAGGAAAAAAACTATGGGGGGAAAAAATGGTTCCTTGTCAGCTTCTCAAAATAAAAAATGCTTTTTTTCATAGCTCAGGTTTTGGCACAGGAACGCCTTTTGGCAAGCTCCTTCCAAATAATACAGAATTTGGTAATTTGTTCCATTTTGCCATTAGGTTCCAGAATAATTCATAATTGCTGCTTATGCATAGAAGAATCAGCATAGGTCGAATGTAAAAAGTGGAAGAGGCTGCACAGATGTCAAGAGAAAGCTGGGAACATTAGTGCTTTAAAAAATGCCAGCTCTGTGTAAACTGAGAGCAGGAGATTACAAAACAGCTTTAGAAATTACCATGGTTCTCACCGCCCAGGCAGTAGCTAATCTGAGAGTCCTAAATGGCTAAGTACTACCCAACATAGAGATACAACAGCTCAGCTTCACCTGCTGTGGTTTTCCAGCCCCCACTTGACTATCCATGTGTACTCAGTGGAGGGACAGCCTGAGTGCTCGCACTCCCTACTTGGCTAGTTCTGCAACCAGGACTTCTTGCAGTCATTTGCATTTCTCTCGTTCTGCAGTCTCCTAACAGCAGCTGATGACAGGGTAGGGTCGTCACTGTTCCATTTCACCTGAATCTGTTAGAACTACAGGCCAAATTGTGTTGGAGAGTCTAGATCCTATTCTGCTCCTGAAGCACAATCACACTGCACTTCGAACAAGAAAATGAGATAAAAATTTAAACAGTTCTAAGTTAGATGAATTATCAGTGTTTCACCTAGCTGTGGTACGAAAACAGGAATATGATATGTATGACATGTTTGCTGTGAATTCATCCTGTTCAGTGTTACCATAAAGAGGCATTTACCTTGGAAATCTCTCAGTACTGCCTTCTGATATAGCTGGGTGTTTGCCTTTGTTTTGATAGATTCTTACTTCTGGTGATTTTAGGGTCACTGGCAGTCTAAAGCTTCATAAAGAAATGCTGAGAGATGCACTTCGTTCGTTTTTAAAGAACTTCCACCCCAGATAAAAGTTGCACAGAAAATAATTTGCAAGACTTCTGGTATAACTCCATCACAGTCAAAAGCTTCTTCTATGTGAAATTAACAAACTGTAGACACAGTCCTTCCTTAAATGTTTCTTCACATTTTTATTATAAAACAGACAGTGTCTCTACACAGAGATAAATTTCTCTGTCATTTAATCAGTTCTAACATTTTTTTTCCCTGTATTATGAGTGTTTCCTTGGCATCGTGGAGTTTTAGAACAGTTTATGCCTCTATTTTTAGGATAACCAAATTGCTCCCTGAGCAGCAAGCATTAACAATACCTGGTTTCCTACAGACCTGTACTCCTTGTCCCTCTAATTCACCCTGATCTCTGGCATCTCTACCTTAGTGTCCCCTGTGATGCTCCCGTCTAAAGAGACACAGGACAGCAGGATGTGTGAGTAGTTCAGGACTGTACACATGTACAGATCAACTGGCAGGCTACTGCCAAAGGAACCACACCATGCCAAATCACCATCATGCCTTTCCCTGAGGCAATGATTATTTTTCCCTTCCACTTCTCATGAAACTTGAGATTCTTTCCTCCTCCTCCCTCAGTGTTGAGAAGGAACAAGGAGGGAGCTAGCCTGACAGCTGAATACAAGCAGACAGATCGCATAAGCCTCGTTTTCATTAGGAAAAGAAGCCTAAAATACATTGTAACCGACAGGCTTTCCTCAAACGTTTTAAAAGTGGGCAGTGAACGCACTGTTCTGATTCTCACCCTTTAGGCTTCTTTAATTGCGACTGCATATAGTAGTGCACTATATCACTTACCACACACTATATTGCACACCTCATCCTGCTTTCTCTAGTAGAACACTGGTCTTTCATGGGTTATTTTTGTTATTTTTAAAAGCTTTTAGAGCCTCCCAGCATCTCAATATTCTTTAATTCTGCTCAGAGGAGGCTCTTGATTATATCACACAGTCCATCAGCTTTAACAGGGACATAAATCCACATGAGCTGTAGCACCACATATGACAGACCTACACGTCCACTGCCTCTGACAGTCCCCAATGGAAACCCATCATAAAGACACATAAGGATATCTCAAGGGCAACCAAATCCAAGTTTTGAGATGGAATCCAATTTGCATGGACACTTCAGCTTCTCCAAAGTTTTTGTTAGGTTATGATCCTGCTATTTAGATCAGCCCTCAGGGATTCATCCCGAGATGCAGGAAGGACTATCTAAATGAAGGGAACTGGAGGAGCTGCTATCATCACGAGTGCTTGACAAGGACTACACTACCAGTGGTTTAACAGCAGGCATTTGACATTACGTTCATTTAGGTACATTATACATAAGGGTACTTCTCACTATGCTCTCATTTTTAAAACATCTGCTTACCTGTCTTGCACATGGGTCTCCAGCACAGGCAGGACCAGCGTACAAAAACAGGAACAACTGTCTCTCCAGAGGATACTGTTCCTAGCAAAGCAGCATGTATCTCTCTAATCAGTCCAACTGCAAAGTACACTACTCCCTGCTACATTTCATTTCCCAACGCTGCTCTTTCAAACAAAAACATATCAATAAAATAGAACTAGTGGGAAGCAGAGATACAGATTGGAAGGGAGGCTTTATTTCAGTAGAAGCACTGACTGTACCTGAATAACTTGCTTCTCTTTTTTTCTTCAGGGACTTTTTGCACAATGTCTGCTCAGGATGTGAGGGCCAAATGCTTCAAGGAGAAATTTATTCATTTATAAAAGACAAGTGTGATGATGCAGTTGCCCATTACACCAGATGTAGCTGTATCAAAGCCTGTCTGTCCCTAGGTTGCTGCCCTAGAACTGAGCACACTTCCACACAGACTTAGAAAGCCATGTTTCCTTTATGTGCAGTCCTAACTTCACTACTTGTGTGGCTAAGGGAGAGAAAAATTCACTTGACCTGATGTAGCACTGCATCTCTCCCTTGCCATCTCATAGCACTTAACATCTTTTGCACACATCACCTGAACAGACTTGTGCAGTGCTAAGGAGAAGCCTGGATTGTTGCTGGCACAAAGACAACATGGATGAAGGCAAGGTGAAGCCCAAGCATCCAGCTTCTGAATGCTCCTGATCCCACTGTGGCAAAAGCAGTACCCCTCACCTGTGAGAGAAGGAACAAACTCCTTGTCCATACTGTGCAAGAACAAACATCTGAAACAGGGAAAGCATTAGCTACTTCAGATCAGCATTAAATTTAATAATTCCTTGTTCTTTCCTTTGCATATGACAGTTGTAAGAGCCCCAGACTCAAGCACTTTCAGCTCAGACAATATGCTCCTGCAATGCTGTCTTTAATTGGTACTTTCCTGCCAAGCCCCAGCATTTTGCATTGAGCATTTTCCACGTGAGAGCTGCCACAAACAAAGCAGCCTCTTAACCCACTTAACTCCCACGTGAAGGCCCATGAAGCTTCGCTTCGGTCACCAAAAAGAAAAGAAAATGTGAGTGCAGAAGTTTTTGATTAAAGACAATTGAACAAATGGCTTTAAGGCTCATTGTGTGTGCATGGGTTATGTCTGCCTGCGTTCACTTCTTTCAGAAATTCGGCCACTCGGGGAAAGAGATCCCACACAAAGCAGGTAGCCCTCACACAGAGAATTTGGTTTGATTCAAGATTCCAGTTGGCACAAAGGTCCTGTCAGCCATGTGACATCTTCATGGGCCTCTTCCTTTGACCTGGAGTGACTGCCTCCAGTGAAGCAGGGGACAGTCCATTATCTCTGGCCAAAACATCAAGGAAGGTACAATTAGTGTTAATTGTGGCACTCTGTGTTTTGTGACTGGAGACTGAGCTGAAACTCCCCCAAAACTGAACACAGACTACTGGCTACAGAGACCATATTTTTCCTGCTTGTCCTCAAGCCTCTGGGAAAAGACATTTACAGGTCAAACTAACAGGAGTCCTGTTTTTTTTTACCTTGTACTTAAATCTACATTAAACAACATTTCTGTCCCCTTTCCTGTTCCCTCATAATTCTCCATTTACCGTTACCTCTTCCTGTACTTGTTCTATATAGTTGACTGCTGTTATTTCATAGCTACCTGTGTTATCTTTTTGTCAACTATCCAAACACAATTATGATCACATTTTTAATTTTTTTTTCCTTTTCCTTGCACATCACACATGCACATACCTTAGCAGCATGGATTCTTTTGATCTTTGAAAAACATTTCCTTTTTATCCTCATCCAAATATTAAGCCAACTGGAAAGTGACACATCAAGGTTAGGAATGCAGTCTGCTCCTGGCAAGGGAAAAATGCTGAGCTTTGCAAGAGAGGCTAAGTGGATTAAGATCCTTTTTAAAGATTATGTCACCCTTCACCCCAAATGCAGATTCCTACTGAAATTAATGGAAGCTCTTACAAAATGCAACAAGAGGGCTGACACTGAACGGCAACATGGCAAACATACACCGACAGCCCCCTGGAAACTGATTGTCCAAATCACTGACCCCAAATGGTTCTTAACAACCGATTGAATCTATGCTTTGTATAAGGCGACAGGATTTCATCTTGTAAAATTAAGAGCTGATGGGGAAAAAAAGCTGAGCTAGTATTTCTCAGGACTGGGCTATGATGCATCAGATATGGCTGCATAGACATTCCACCAATAGGCAGGTCTGCCTTAGGAGGATCCATACTGCCTCTGAAACTGGTCTTTTGCACTTTCATAGCTCCTGCCAGCCCAGTCACAAAGGTCTGGCAGTTCCAACAAACCTGGATGGTTTGTTTTCCAGGATGAAGTTCAATAGAATGCACTTTTAGCATTACCTAAGTAATAAAACACAAATACTGTGTCTTTGTGTGGGATAGCGGAGGAAAAAGCCTTACAGATTCATCTTGCATTTCTGCAGCAAATCACTTCTGGGCAGATGAACCCAGCCCATCTAACAGGCAGACCTGCAAATGCAGCCCAGCACCTGACGGTCATACCTGGATCCCTTCCAGCTCTCAGATCTACAGAAATGAAAATCCTGCAGAAGACAAAGCAGCTGTGCTGCTGTGTACCCGGCACAGACCCCTGCTCGCTCTCCACCATGCAACTGCCTTCTGCAGGGTGTGCTGACAAGAAGCAGCGAGTACATACAGCGAGATTGAGAGGCTAGGTACTGCCTTCACTCTCAAAATGGTGCAACACTGTCAGCCTTGTGAAGCCACTCCAACAGTAGTAACTATTTCCCTGCTCATTTTTAAAGGAACTAAAATACACAGAAGCTGGGTGTTCCTGCACGTATGTGAAATTGGCAGCAATGCAAAGCAAGCAGCCTGATTTCAGCTCTCTGCTTGCTCACCAAGCCCTCCTCTCAGTCAGCAGTGGACAAATACACTGAAAAAAACCCTCTCCAGAATCCCTATCCTGAAAACAAGGGTTTTTGCTCTTCTCCTCCCTGTTCTTTAAAACACATTTCAGATCCAGTGGATAAAGTGCAGGGCTGAACATGTAGCCATGGAAAGGTCATCCCGGTGCACAGGGCTCTCTGCAAACACTCATCATACTGTCTCAAAATCCTGTAGCATTCGTCCTCACAATCTTGTCTGTTCTCAACACCACACCTGATGAGAATTACAAACGGACATTTTCTTCCCTGATTGCACCAAAGACTTGTGTAGGGGCTTCTCCATAGTTTAGCCTTTCCCAGCACAGGAGATCCACATAGCTACTGGCCACAGAGACACAGGCATGTAACTAGTCCAAGCCTCCTAGGGCAGCCAACATCCCTGTACCTGCCATATGCTTAATTAATATTGGGTGGGAGAAGTGCTGAGAGGCCTTGCTGCACCCTGCATGGAAGAAAACGTTTCACTTCAGCAATTCTCACTCATGCAGTTAACCATTTCCTCAGCTTGCTGTGACAGCTGCTTGTCTTGGGCAGGATGGGATGTGCCTGGATGAGAATTATCAGGCAGCAGCCTGATGCACACAATAGCAGTCCTCACCATTTTCCATGTATCCCTGGCCAAAAAGGTGTAATTCCTGCTGCTTGGAGTTGGACATTTCAAGAGCTTTTTTGAGTTAGATTGTAAACTCTGAAAAAACAAGATGTGTGTGAACAGCATCAGAGATAATGGAGGAGTCAGGTCTAAGAGGACTCATGGGTACTCCTTGAAAACACCTAGGAGGTGCACTCCTGTTACCGGCTTGCCCAGCTTTCAACTACAACACACTGCCCAGGGCAGAGATGTGCACAGCACCTCGCACAACACAGCCTAACCCTGGCTGGCTACACTCCACAAGCAAAGTAAGAACAAAACACACCAACACTTTGAAGGGTGTGCTGGGAGAGGAGGACATTTCTTGAACTACCCCATGCCTCACTGGTGCTTTACTTGGAGAGGAAAGGATGCCACCCCTCAGAACCATGCACAAACCCTCCCTTCCATGATAAGCTCTTTACAGACAGGTTTTGCCTTGTTCCTTGGGGCTGCAGCCATTTAAAAGCCAGGTATGCAAGCGAACAGGCTTGTAACTGCTAAGAGCGAGCATCACTTGCCTGGCCTGCTCTCCTCCTCCACTCAGGGCTCATGAGCAAGCACTAGCACTTGGACCATAGTCTGCAGCACACTCCTCACACACTGTGTAGCCTGGGCACATCTAACAGGCAAAAAGTAAGAAAAACATCAGACTCCATCTTTGATTGGTGTAACACTGACATTCACCAACATCATTTTCTCTCGAAGTAAGCGTTGGGTTCATTATTCCTTTCTCCCTTCTATTTTGGAGCCAGTCCTGCTTTTCTCCCCACCCTGTTTCTCCTCCAGTGCTTCATGTATGGGGAAATACTGTGTACTCTTTAAGTCCAGCTCCCTCTCCTGCAAAACAGAGAAACTGGAATAAACAAGTGAAAATTTGCAGACCATGCTAGGACATGAGCGCTTCTGAAAATTTAGCAAACCCTATGTCTTCAAGAAACCTGCTCCACAAAGTGACTCATTAGAGAAAGGCAGAGATTGCAAGTTATGCCTTAGAATTGTGGAATCGTAGAATCAATCAGGTTGGAAAAGACCTCCAAGATTGTCCAGTCCAACCTATCACCCAGCCCTATCCAATCAACTAGACCAGGGCATTAAGTGCCTCATTCAGTCTTTCCTTGAACACCTAGCCCCAAGATTTCTAACATTCCAGTAAAAACAACTCACAGCCTGCCTTAAATCTGTGGCCAGGTTTGTGTTTGTTCAAGATGAACTAACAAACAACTGGAGAGCTGAGAAATAAAACTCAGTGCAAGGACTGAGGCGTAACTCATGACACAGCACGTCTGTCCCCTTGCTATGGAAACTATGTTTAGCAAGTATCAGGTGTCCAAATTTCTGCTTATGTGCATCTCCCAGGACAGCAGTGTATTAATAACACAGGCAGCCTAAAAACAGAAACTATCACCAAGAAAAGCTGCTGAGAGTTCCTTGCTACAGCCTGGGTATTGTTGTTATGCTTTACTTGAAAAGTGCAGAATATTGTTTCCTTGCTTTCCAGATTTGCCACCTCAACTGGTCTCAATTGAAGGAAGACCAATAAACAAATGGAAAGGAAAGGCAAATTACAGCAGGAAGCAAACGTTATTGTAACCAGTATCTTGAATAACTTTCCATCAAGGCACACACTGCCACGCAGAGGGAGTGCAGCAGCCAGGGTCCTATCTTAAAGGCAGAAACCTTTTAAAGATCTGCAGAAGCCTAAGTCCCTGGAAGCTCACACAGCTCAACAGGACAGCCCAGGCACAATATCCAGCATGAAAAGAAACCAAGCATGGCAAAAAATGGCAGACACAGGGTTCCAGGCAGAGGCAGAACACTGGGCATAGAGGAGCACAGTAACATAAGCAGTGTAAGAAGAAAGCAACTCCAAGTTCCAAACACAGGCCAAGGAGTTAGAGTGGGAAGCATAGGAAGGGAGCTGGCTCAGGCTTCAGTGAACATGGAACTGCACTGGACAGGTTACTCTAGGTACACTTTCTTAAGAACTCAGACTTGGAATAAGCATTTGTAGCAGCACTAAATAAATGAGCCTATTTTATTAAGATCCATACCAGTTTTTTCCTATATTCTTAAATCATGGTAGGGATGGGGCAGTGACACCACTGCAGGCAGTCACTCCAAACTGCCAGGACTGGACAGGTTTCTTTATAAATCCGGGAGGCCGTTTCCCAGAAAACCTTAAGTTGCCTTTGTCAGACGGTGGCCTGTGTCCCAAACACACTGCTGCCCCCCGGTGTCAGACTGCCCAAGAGCAAGCTCCAGATAAAAGGAAATTCAGCCATGTTTCTAGTTCATCTTGACCCTACAGCCATCTTTACTTGCATAACACAGCTAGGAATATGGATTTTAAAAGAAAACTGTCCGTTCTGGGAAGATACATTTTGCTTTTCTTCTGCTACTTTCAGCTGTAAGTCAATGCTGAAAATTTGCAGAGCTCCAAGTCAGTTACTAACAGCTGACAACCACTGTTCATGTTTATCTCAAGCCTGAACCAAGGATGAGTTTTTCACGGGTCTGAGGTGTAAACACTACCTATTTCACATGCACACAACACACAGAGGAGAAAGCCTGCAGGAGCATGCAGTAATGCTGCTACTAAAAGGCCACTGTCAGTGACCACCAGGCTAATTATCTCCCCAGCATGCCCAAGATGACAAGCATGTGATATAAAGATGCACTCATCCAAGTGCACTCTCCAACAGTTTAGAACAACAAAGAATGATGCAATTTGAGTCACAGAGAATGTCATTACAATCACATGCTTATTCAAGTGATCAGGGCAGAGAGGACATAATTAACCAGGTTCAGATTTCCTCTGCTCTTCCAGGAGTCAGAGTCTTAAAATAGACAAGGAATTAGTGCCAGTCACCTACCTAAGCAGCCGGTTATTATCACCTGGGCTTCCCTCTGCAATCTGCTTGCCAAGCGTGACCCACAGCCAGCAGTCCAGCAGTAAAGAGTGCTTCATCTCCTATAGGCTAAATACCTGCCACAACACCCCAACTGGAATTTATGCAGGTCTCAGATTTTCAAAATCCAAATTCTAATTGCGCTGTTAAATTGGACTGGATATCTGCAGTCAGATATGTCAGGTTACACTGGAATAAATTTTAATTTATTTTCAGGTGATAAAAAGATCCTTGCTCACTCTGAGAACAGCTGTACATAAGCTAGTTGTCACTATTTGCTCCTCTCCACAGTTCAGCAAGAAATGCCTCTGGAAGCAGTCTGCAGTTACTTCGGTATTTTTTGAACCAAGCAACAGCAATTTTACGGCACGCACAACATCAGAGAAAGAGCAAGTTACCTTGGCCTGGTCAACCCAGTCACACACAAGACCTCTGCAATGTGAAATGCCTTTTACATAAATGTACGAGGATCAGAAGTGCAGCTTTGACTCTAGCTACACCACCAGCCAATACAAGTCACCCTACATCCTCCACACTGGGAGGCACTCTCAAATACAGGCCTTTTGCCTGCGTAGGGAAAGGAATGGGAATCTTCAACATGAGTGACTTCAGCAAATTCCAGTCCTTTCAAAGTCCTCTGCAACCACTTCATAGCCTAGCAAAGGCTGAGTTTCCCAGGCATTGTAGAAAGTAGAGCAGAAAGGCACTGGTGTGCTCTGGCAGTGTGGCATTCTGCTTCTGCCCTGACAGTACAGGCAAATCTGGACTGATCACAAACAGAAAAAATTCAAGGTATGTCTTCCTGAGCAAAATATCCCCCATCCTCTATTTGTGGTAGTATGTAAGCACTCACCTGAAACACAGACAACAGAACAAACGCCAACAGTCAACAAAGCTGAAAAATGTAACATTTTTTATAACCTGCCATTAATTATAAATGCAAGACACAACCTGAATCAGCAAGTACTGAATGGACAGCCTCACATTTTCTTTCAAAATAGTGAATGTAGAGACAAGCTACAGAATTAAGGTTGTGGCATGACTGTAGGAGTGTCACAGCACGGGCACTTGTGAGCACAAAGTCAAGAGTATCTTCAAAGGCAGAGAAGGCTGTAGGTTGCCAGGGTGGGATTAGGAAGTGACTGTGAATACATTCAGGATAGACTGAACCAGTCTAGTCAAGGCAGACCAAGCCAGGGCAGCAAAACCACGAGAAGCTCCACCTTGCCATTTTTTGAGCTGAGGAAAAAACGTGGCTACAGTCATCAAAATTTTATGTCTGTTTCTTCATGTTTGGTCTTTTTCTTGGCTGCTTCTTTTGTCTCTGCACAGCATTCTTAACACTGGCAGGGGGCAGTTTGAGAGTTATTTCATTGTCCTCCGTGTCATCATCCACCTGAGCAGCTTTCCGGCGCTCGAGCACTGTTGGAGTACAGACTGGAGTAGGATCCTGAAGAGATCAGAAAAACATGATTCATTGCAAAGCATCTGCCAGAGGAAGGTGTCACTGCCTCTGTGGTGCCACAAAGGATCTCAGTCCACCTCTCCTTTAGAAGCTCCTCATGGCAGGGAGAACTGCTTTCTTTTTATAACTAGTTATTTTTACAAACAGTATTTCTTCAGACAAAAGCGTCGTCTTCAAAAGACTACATGTGAAAGGCAAATGCAAATTAATCCACACTTTAAGATGTCGTTATGCAGATCTGCTTTCTGAACTTTATTATTTCCTGACTCAGAACACAAAGAAAGCCGAGCGGAAAGGAATTGAGTGATGAGGGAATGTATATGAGACCGGCACACAGAAATACCACATTCATGCTCACAGCAGAGCTGATATATCCCAGCTTCGTTGTATCACTGAGGTCTCAGAAATAAGCTGACTGAATGTAAGAGTTTATCCTTTCTTCCTCACAACAAGCTCTGTCCCAGTTATCACAAATAAATCCAGTAATGTTAAAAAAAACAAAGCTAAACTTGCAGCAATGATGAAATAAAATAGAAACGTTTAACATCTTACACTTTAGACTGTCAGTGCCTCAAATCTCTGATGACCTGAGCCTCCCTTTCATCCTACTGCTACTTCCAGTAATTTGAAAACTGATGCTAGCTGAAATACCATGCCTGGAGAGCATGGAGGAGGAACAGTACAGTGCGAATATGAGACAGATAGCATTAAACTGTATTAACGGTTCAACTTCCTCATTGTCAAACAGGCCAACGGGATAATGTAGCACAGTGCAGGACAACAGCAAGGAAATAATTTCATAAGGGTCTGAAGCACACATGTACGGGATACAGGGAGTGACTGTCGCCAGCACCCTGTGTTTCTCCTGCCTCAAGTTAGTGCTAAAGAGAAGAAACTGAGAGCAGACACATCAGTGCCTGGATGTAACTCGGGTCCAGCACTGCTAGTTAAAATACACTGAGCAGAAGCCTTACTACTAAATACTTCCACAGGAGAAAGAACTGAGAGGATCAAACTGCCCTCCTCTGTTGAAGAGTGTTAATACATCTCAAAGAAACTGCTTTTGGTAAAAAACAAAAGCCTCTCACACAATGCCCAGACTTTTAAAATTAGTATGCAGAAACCAGTTGCAGACTTGAAACATCTGCTAGTGTGAAAGGCGAAGTGTGGTGTTGGGCACCACCAGGACTGTTTTGGCCTTACCTGGCTGCTCAAAGAAACATTCAGTTTCGGCTTCTTGGATGTTTTAACTTTACTTCTCTTTATGGAAAGCTCCTGTGCAGCCTAGGAAGCAAGACAGATCAGATAGATCACTACAAGCTTCCTTGTGTGGATGCAGTCTCTTAACAGCCTATAGGTTTCTTTGCTTCTAAACTACAAAATCGTTGCCACAGCAATGAGCCCCATAGGTGATCTGGCTTGAATAAAACCACTCAAAGTAATGTTAAAAGAGCTGCTACTGTGCATTTTAAAAAAATACTGCATTAAACAGCATGTCTAAAATTCAAGTATTGCACCAAGCCCTCTGAAAATCAGCAATATGCTTGATTACCACAGACAGGATGTAGGGATGAAAGCTGTAGTCTCGGGACCTGCCTTAAAACACCTGCCCTGCCAAAGCCTCCCACAGGATTTAGGCAAAGCCCTGTCACTCTTCTGTGATCTACAGGCAGATAGGAAAACTACAGGATACCCAATGATTTATAATAATGGGAAAAAAAAGGAAGTATCTTTACTTTGCTGCTACTTCTTTACTTGTCTAAAAGTAAGCACACACATACACAGAGTACAATCCAGGGAACTTACAAATCCTGGGAAGTCATAATCGAGTCCCTTTTCAGCCAGCCTCTTCCGTAGAAGCTTCTCCTTTCGTAGCAGTCGCTTTGTCATCTTTGCTTTCTGCACCAGTGAACGAATCTTATTGTACCGCCTGACTGCTGGCTGAGAGGGCTTCAGAAACCTTTTGTTACTGTTTTTGAAGAGGTTTTCATGGACCCTTTCGGGAGATACAAACTGACCTGTACCACAAACACGTAACACTGAGTTATAGCAGTGCTATACCTCTCACCAAACGCTATTCAGTTCTCATTTTAACGTAATCCACCACCACAGCATAGCACTAGTGCAGCATTTAACGAACAGACAAAATGGGAAGTAATGAAACATTCCTTGATAAGAGAACTGATAATGGATGGATGAAAAGAATCCTTTACATGTTTCACCTAGAAAACAGAGAAACTTGGTTTTCAAATGTTCATGCACATCTAACTTACAATCCTTCGGAAAACAAGCGTTACTGTCACTACCTCTGAGAAACTTGCTCGTTTCATTAATCTTTTAGACAAAAGGGGCTGTTTCTGGTTAACTATACAGAGGACTGGTGCAGCAGTTATAATACAGAATTTCAACATTAAAGGGGGCATGTCCACAGCAAACTCCCCTGTTCCCTGAGAATCACGTCACATGATTACATAGTGAACATTATCAGCCTAAAGGGAAAAACAGTAGTAGCAAACAAAAAGGTGCTGAAGATGTTGTTTACATATGAACAGCAAAGCAAGAAAAGCAAGATTCTCAAAATTTAAAACAGAAATTCACACAAAACCCTGCGAATTTTCTTTGGATGTTAGAGGACCCACATTTCAGCTTATACTTACACTTCAGCAGTCTTTCAGAAAACAGGTAGTTGTTCATTGTGTCTGCAACAATCTTAGCCACATCATCAGACTCAAACTCTATAAATCCATAGCCTTTGCTAGCTCCTGTCTGCAAGCAACAACAGAAAGAAATCTGAAGCAATGCCTTGATACCTGAAAGCTATGTTAAAATTATTGTGGAGAAAGCTCCAGAAGACCTTACTGCAACCTTTCAGTACTTAAAGTGACTTGTAAGAAAGATGGTGACACACATTTTAGCATGACCCATTGCAACAAGGAGTGATGGTTTTAAACTGAAAGAGGAAAATTCAGAGAGAGAAGGAAGACATTTTTAACAGGGCAGTAGAAGCCACATTCCTGGAAACATTCAAGGTGTGAGCAACCTGATCCAGTTCAAGATGTCCCTGCTGACTGCAAGACAGTTGGACTAGGTGACCTTTAAAGGTCCCCTCTAAGTCAAACCATTGTGCGATTTTATGCATTTAGAGTCACAGTCCAGCCATGGGATTCAAGCCATGAGAAGTTTGGACTAAGCAAGGGCAGCTCACCCAAGCTAGCATACAGGTGTATCCCATTGTAAAGGAGAAAGTTTGCTGGGAATAGGAGCTCTTCCTTCTCTCCATCCCTGGCAGGGGCTTGCTCACCACAGTCTGCTTTCGTCTTTATTATGACTGCTGTATCTTCACTGGACCAAGAATAACTTTGTATACTTTACATTGGTCTTATTTTTGCAGCTTCATTAAATCCTTCTTCATTTCAGCCCACAGATATCCTCGTCTTTTTTGATCTTCCTTCTCTGCTTTGGACAAATCATTATGTGACAGAATAACTGCTATAGTTCAGCCCCAGATACAGGCTAAACATAGACACCCATTCCCAGCTAAACAGAAGCAATTTCATAAAAGTCCAGCAAAGCAAGTTCAGTACCAAACTGATATGTCATTACTTGCAAATACATGCTTGCATATTAAAAAGGGCTCACTAATAACTATTTCTTAAAAGAAAAAACAAGCTGGCCTGCATTGCTGTTCTGTTGTTAACAAGCTTACACAGTGACATTATACTGTGGCAATAAATCCAGAAGTTGGAAGCTGGACTTACTGAGTCCAAAGCAATAAGAAAACTAAACAATATCTGTTCCATCACATTTCATGTTCTACCTTAGAATGCCAACATTTCTCAAGTAAGTGCATTTATTTTTCGAAAAAAGAGGTTACATTAACTGTCACTGCCTGTTGGCAGTCACAAAATTATAGACTAGTTTAGGCTGGAAGGGACGTTCGAAGTCATCCAGTCAACGCCAGAGACAATGCCTCAGAAGCTACCAGCACAGTAACTTGTTTTGGAATATCACTGTTAGGACAAGCCCCCTTCTGCCCACTCGTGAAACTGCAGCTAAGTTTTCCACGTGGAGTGCACCGAAAGCATCGAGCAGACGGGCAAGGACACAGGCAGCCCCTCCACGAGTGGTAACGGCATCAAGAGACTCGGAACGCAGAGAAGCGCCCGTGTCTGTCAGCAGGGACCACAGACCCAGCGGCCGGGCCAGGCCCGCGCAGAGTTTTTTACCTTTTTACTCCTCGAGAGCCTGAGCCGCGTCACAGTCCCGAACTGCTCGAAGTACTCGCGGAGCTGCGGCTCGTAGAGCCCCCGCGGGAGATGTCCCACATACACTACGCCCGGCGTCAGCTCCTCCTGCGGGGCACAACGCAGCACATCAGGACATGCCGCGCTAGGCCAGGACATGCCACCCCCACCCCGCCCCAGAGTCCCACTTACCTTGGCCCCTCGCTTCTTACGGGCTTGCTGCACCTTTTGCTGAAACTCGCGCTGCAGCCGTGGCTCCAAGGCCAGTAACGACGCTGGCGCAGGTGCGGACGCAGCCACCTCCGCCGCCTCAATAACCGCCGCCATGCTGCTCTCCCCCTCCCACCGGAAGTACGTCGCATCCCTCGCACGCGGTGTCTCGCGCGGCCGGAGCACGCAGGCGCAGAGCAGCGATGCGCTGTCTCCTAGCAACGGGGCGCGGCGCTGCCGGCTGAACCAGCCCGCACGACGTCGCGTAGCAACGTGGTGCTGTCGCCAGGCAGCGGGGCCCTGGCGTGGCCGGGCGGGGTGGCGGTCGCCCTGGAGCCGGGTCCGCCGCACCGCGACAGGGCCCTGAAGAACGACAGAATATCCTCACTCCCGGGACGAGCAGCTTACCACAGACACCCACCCCTACCGCTCGTTCTGCCACCTCCTGGCTCCTTCGGCCGCTCAGGCAGTGCGCAGGGCAGCCCGGCGCCGTCTATGAAGAAGGACCCTATTTGGGCGCGGGAGGCCCCAGAGGCGGGAGGTGGCGGTGGGCACCATGTCGGTGAGCGAAATGTTCATCGCGCTGCAGGGCGTCCTTACGGCGGACCAGGACATCCGCGAGGTGAGCGCGGGGACGGGCGGGCTGGGGGAGAGCTAGAGCCAGGGCGCGGGGCCTGGCCTGACTGCGCCGTGTGTCCGCAGGAGATCCGGAAGGTGGTGCAGGTCCTGGAGCAGACGGCCCGGGAGATCCTCACGCTGTTGCAAGGCGTGCACCAGGGAGCCGGCTTCCAGGACAGTGAGTTCCGCCGTACCGCCGCGCCCCGCCTTCCGGGGAAAGGCCGGTTGTGGGTACGGGGGGAGAGTACCCCTGGGTACGCGGTTCTCTTGATCACGAGCGCTGCTTTTCCAGCTCTCAGTCGCGCGTGGGCGCTCCTGGGGTGTCCTGTAAGGGCTCCTCGCAGGCTGTTGCTCGGGGGGTGCGGGTGGGATGCTTCAGGCCAGATAAGCTGCCATTCGTCCTCAGGAAATACTGTAGTTTGCCTTTCTCTGCTTCCCGGCTTGGTGATGCGCTGCCTCAGCGCAGAAGAGTGTGTTGTTTTACAGGTGTTCACTTTCTGAGTTGTCAGGTGGGCTCACAAGTTTCCCCCTTAAGTGGCACGCGTGTCGAGTTTTTATTGTGCTGACTACCTGCTGGGCTTTTGTGTCTGTGTCCTTTCCTCACCTCTTCATCTTACACCCCCAAAAGCTGTGATCCTGAATGCTCTGCAGGGAGTTCAGGTTGGTGTAGGAAGAGGGACTTTAGTCTATTTTGTACAAGACTGGCTCTGTGTGTAAGACTATAAAATCTGCTTAATGTTGCAGAATACAAAGAGAACTTGCAAATGGGTAATACAGCAGGAGCTGCCCTTGATGTAACAATTCCAGTTGAACAGCAACTGGGATTGCTCTGCTATTGTGGAGGTTTGGGTTGTAGCTAGCATGGTTCCTTGTTTTCAGTCCAAATCTCTTTAAAATGTTTGACATAATGTTTCTGGGCAAGCTCTTTTCCTCCAGTGTGTGAGAACAGCACTACAGACCTAGATGCCAAATGTATTCTTTCTGCTCCCTTGTCCCCATTATTAGACTTGCCAGTGAAGCTACAGCTACACTGTTTTTTCCCTTAACTGTGTGACTCTCAAACTCATTTTTTAAGTCGGCTCCCAAGAAGAAGTAACCATTCTGATTTTCCTGGAAAGTCTTGAGAGGAATCTGGGGAAAAACCTGGCAGGCCACTTTCTGAAGGTTTATAGAAGACTAAATGCCATGATGTACTGTTTTGTTCACCTGCAGAACTGACTGGTGATTATCAGGCTGGTGATGTTCACCAACACCCTGGAGCTTGAGGACTGGGATGTCTCTGGCATCTGAGAGCTACATCTTTAGCACATGCAACACCTGAGCTTAGTCCTCTGCTTGCAAGTGCAGCTCCCACCTGTCTAGGGGCAACACTAAAAATGAAAACAGATAGTTGGTTAACTTACACAAGCATGCACTCATTCTTCTAAGCTGAGTAAACCTGTGGATGTTGGGATAGTTGTTTTGAATGGGTATCAATTTCAAGTGTTGCTTTCCAGCATTTAATAGTGGAGACCTGTGTCTGGCTCAGTATATTTGCACTTGATTTTTAATTCTGGAAGAGAGCTGGTCCTGGAACTCACAGAGTCTGAGATCTGAAATAGTAGTTTTAAAAAAAAGCTAGGAAAGAAGATCATCTTATAAGTCTTGTAATACCAGAGACGATGAATACATGCTTAATAGGTTAGGATTTAACTCATGATAATAGACCTGTCAGATTGACATCATTTACAAGCATAATAAAGTAAATAAACCTTTAGATTAATAAAGATTTATGGCAGAATAATGGAAATTAACAGAAGGATTGTTCAGGGAATAAATAGCACTTGTCAGATATCACACATTTAGACTGTAGTTTTATTTGATAATGATTGTAGTTCTGCAGTGTAGTGTGCTGAAATGGCTGTTTGGCTTACTACAGCACCTCATTTCTTGGGTCAGTAACACATTTTTCCTAATGAACTAAAATGATTCTTCCTTAGATTTAAAATGGAATACATGATGACTCCTGTAACTCTGGAAGAGAGGATTATTTGTTGCAGCAGAGTCCTCACTAGATTGTGTAGCATCGAGATTTTTTTAGCCTTGTATTTATTTTTTCCAAGATTTAAGCAAAATTATTATTAATAAACTGTATTGAACTATTAAAATGTTAAAACGTATAGAAGCTGTTAATTAATAAAAAAGCAAAAATACTATTAATTATTACAAGTTCACAGGTGGCAGAGTAACTAAGCATGCTAGGTGACCACAGCTGTGTTGTGATGGACCGTTTGGGCTGGTGCTGCTGCCAGCAGAAGCTGTATTGCTTGTTGTGCCTCATCCCTTGTGCCAGCATAAGTGGAAGATTACTTTGTCTCCCACAGCTGGTTGATCCTTTGTAGTTATTCTTGCTTCATCAGTTGAAATGAATAAAAACTCAAGGAAACAATAGAGAGCAAATGAAACCAGGGAAAGGATTTGCAGCAGGCCAAGCAATCCATCCTGACAAAGAGAGGAGTGAGGAGTGGTATGAGCTCTGCTAACAGAAATAGGGAATGGCTGGAAGCTTGATAGAGGTGGTTTCCTGTGGCAGCCAGTGGCATTTAGAGCATTAGCTTGCAGAACACCTTTCCTCTGTTCTCTGGGAACTAAAAATACCTCTTGGCTAAATCTGTTTCATGGAGTTTTGCATCTAACCTCTTCTACCACAGCAGCCACCTACCAACAGACAGCAGCTGTTTCACAGTGCCAATTTCTCTGTGGTCTCTCCTTGTACTGAGCGTGAGACAGTGTTTAGCTGTGGGGTAAGCACTGTCAGTCACTATTCAGCTTGAGGAAGGGAAGGAAAACCAACAAAGCCTCAGGCCAGCAGCCTCCAGACCAGGGTGAGAGAATCTTTCTTTCAGCTCCTTCTGCTCTCTGTCCAAAATGGAGTTTGAGAAGTGTTCAGAAAGCTGTTTAGGGCAGCATGTGCCACAGTTTAGTGTTAGCTGATATGAGTCTGAGTAACAGGTGTGGGGCCTTTGGAGGCTGGAATTCAACTTCGGTATGTATGTCTGTGCTGATGAAATGTTGTATTAAGTTTAGCAAAACATCAGTGGTGATACGCAAGGATGAATGAAGATAGTTTGAAGTTGGGAGGTTTCATGTGTCTCGTTGGGTGCTGTCATCTGAAACTTTAAAGATCATTTGGTTCTGTTAGTGTCCTTTGGCAGAAGCCAAAATGCAAACTTATTGCTTATCCTATCCCCAGCTTCCATGTGACAGCTTGCATTCCTGAGGCAGAGACCATAGTTAGAGGACAGTGTTCAAAGGGTAGCTGTTAGTGAGCTTCACACATTTCCTTCATTGTGGTTACTACATGAAACCGTCTTTAAGTTCTGCTTCCTGAAGCTTTTAAGGTCCCCCCTCTCTTTTATTTTACAGCAGAAATAATGTTTTATTAATTGAAAGAAGTTTTCTAAACACACGTAAGTGACTCCTGGTAGGGCTTGTTTGATAAGCATATTTCATCACAGCTTCAGATTTAGCTTCTGTGGATCTCGTTTAAATAATCCTACCTTCTAGACATCGAGGTGCAGGAGTGCCTGCTACATTGATCTGCTTTCCTTGGCTGATGACCAGGATCTCTGAGAAGGCTGCAGTTAAGTACTGGTCTGATCAGTTCTGTCGGGCCCTGGCAGTGCTGGTGCAGCATGGCTGTAACTCATACCAGCCAACGGGAGGTGGCAGTGAATGGTACATAAAGAGACCGTTTATCTGCAGGAGTATGGTGACATACAGCTGACATGAAAGCAGGAAATGCAGCTTCCTGAAGGGATGTTGCACCTCATCTAACCTAACTCTGATCAATAAGAAAACAAATTCTAAGATGTTGAAGTGGAGAAAGGAAAATTGTTTGTCCTTTGACTGTACAGGTTCTTGGGTGACACAACTTGGTGTGCTTTCTATGGGGCCAGCTGCTGTGTGCAGCGCTGTTCTGTTGCCTTTGATCTGGTCAGTGCCATGTTTTTCCTAAACCACTCCTTTAGGACGCTCTACAGAACATCTTGATTCTTTGTAACACCTGCACAGCCCAGCTGGCTGCCCCTTTCTCTGGCTCCAGCCACACAGTTAAAACTAAAAACATCCCATTATCGGCTCACACCGGATCGCTGCAGTGTCCTTTCTCCTGCAGTGCTACCTGTATGGCTGGGCTTGTTGCGTGAGGCTTTAACTGTGCCACTACTCTTGCTTGCTGCTTTCCTTCCAGCAGCTTCTGCCACAGTCTCAGCTCTTCTACATTTACAGACCCTCAAACAAAATCACCAGTCTGCTACCTCACAGAATTGTTTCAGTTGGAAAACACCCTTCAGATCATCAAGTCCAACCATTCTCTGACTACCAAGTCTGGTGCTAAACCGTATCTTGTAGCACCATATCTCTGCATCTTTTGAACACCTCCAAGGATGGGGATTCAAGAACCTCCCTAGGCAGAGAGGTCTTACATTCAATGCCTTTTTCAGCTTTCTCCATCTCTGCTTGTCACCTCTCCTTCAGCACTGCTTGTTTATCGCCCTGCTCAGCACATCCCCAGGCTCCTTTGCTTGTATATTCATTCCTCAGATGAACACCACATCAACTCTGTTCCTCCATTCCTGCCTCTGTCTTCTATTCCTTGTTGCTTCTTGGACAATAAGCTGTGTGACCTTCACAGTGTTTTCTTGTCAGTACCTATTACAGAGTGGGTTCTTCATCCACAACATAATTTTTATAGCAACAGTAATTAGTCATGATTAGCAGTGATTCTTAAATAACACTGGGCTATCTTAGGTCAAGTTTGAAACTAAGGCCTGGAGCAGATTAGACAGCACAGAACTCTATAGAGTATTTCTCCTCTACCTGTGTGACTCGTGGTTTGACAATTTCTTAGATTTAATTCAGATGCCAGTAGGCTTCCTTGGACAGTAAAGGAGCATAACTAGCACTGTCTGCACCAGCAGACTCTAACTTCAGAAAGCCCTGCTCTCCGCCAAGTGCTGAGGGTTACTCTGTTTCTTTTTCAGTACCAAAGAAATGTCAGAAGGCTCGTGAACACTTCAGCGCTGTGAGAACACAGATGGAATCTCTGAAGACCAAATTTCCTGCTGATCAGTATTACAGGTGTGCAGGATCACACATGGCCAGACACAGATATGGGAATTCCCTGGGCATATTTGACATCATTACTTTGGAAACCAAATGTTTTTTCTGTTTAAAAAGTAAATCATGGTAGAGACGTGTGGTGTTTTTATCAACACAGATTAAAAATGCTTTTGCTCAAATGCTCTGCTTGCAACTAACCAAAAATATCCAAAGTTTAATTATTTTTATTTCTTTAAAAAGAAGGGTAAATGTTAAAGAAACTGATGTTCTGTTGGCAGTGCCCTTGTTTCTAGGAGCAGAGCATTTGCTGCTCCATTAATTTCAGTTATTTGGTTTGGGGCATTTCTGAAAAGGGAGCTCTAAATCTGTCATGAAATGGCTGGTTTGATACTGCAGGTACTAACTGAAGTTGTCACTTCTGTGCTTTGTTGCTGCCAGAAGGGGACAGTGTCTAGCAATAACGTTTCAAAGAGCAAGAGTCTTGTCAGTTCCGATCTGCTGAGGGAAGATGGGAGGGAAAGCCCTGGCTGTCTTGTGGGCACAACAACTTGAGAAACCCCATGACCTGCGTAGGTGTGCGCAAGGTGCAGGCAAATCCTGGTGTCCAAGATACTATCTTGGGGGCGAAGTTCTGGAGTACCGAGGAAATTAATTTAAGGTGGAGTCATTTTGATAAGCCGAAAATATTACAAAGTGCTATGTGCAAATGTGGAAACCAGAATGTATGCATAATGTGTGCTGCTTGTCTGTCTCTCCAGTAACATGTTTTACTTATTTGTACAGTGACTTGGTGTTTTCTTCAACAGATTTCATGAGCACTGGAGGTTTGTGCTGCAGCGGTTGGTGTTTCTGGCAGCATTTGTAGTCTACTTGGAATCAGAGGCATTAGTGACCCGAGAAGCTGTTGCAGAAATACTTGGGAGTAAGTTCATGTTGTAACTGAAGAGGAGAAGCTTATCATGTTTTCAGCAATACAGGGAAACAACAGAACTTCTTCTCTTCCTGAGAAATAAGTTCCAAAACTTATTTGGTATTTGATTCCTTTATATAAAACACAAATTCTTTGAGAAGGTGGAAATCAACAAACCTAATGTGAACCAAAGTATTAATTAGTTCTTCATCAGCAAAGATGGTTAATTTGTGTAAATCTACCAAAACAAAAATGCAAAGATGAGATCTTTTTTTTTTTTCTCACTTTATGGGTTTGGCATTTTAAAAGTGTGAAAAACAGAGTCAGTTCCTATGCTGTAAGAGAATTGTGTCTTCTCAGAGCAAAAGATTTGTGAAAAATCAGGAAAACATTTTTCTAGAATCATAGAATGGTCTGAATAGGAAGGGACCTCCAAAGGTCATCTAGTCCAACTCTCTCTGCACTAAGCAGGAACATCTTCAACTAGATCAGGCTGCCCAGAGCTCTGTCAAGCCTCACTTTGAAAATGACTGCAGCCTCTGACCTGTCTGTTGATGTAAATTCAGTTGTTCTGTTGGCTCCGTTCCAACCTGTTGCACATCCAGCTGAGCATGCACAGGATGCTAAATCAAAATGCTGAGAAAAGACACTAATTGCATCACATACAGGAAAAGGCTGACTTCTATTTTGTAATAATATTTCATAAATTTGATACTTCAAATTAGCTCCAGTAAACAAAGGCAGTTTTGACTCGCTGGTCTTGCTGATGTCCGGTGCCACTTGATTACCACTCTGCTTTTCATCTTAGTTGAAGCTGATCGAGAGCGAGGCTTTCACCTGGACATTGAGGACTATCTTTCTGGTGTATTAACTCTCGCCAGTGAGCTGGTAAGGACAATGTCCATGCATATATTTGAGTTGAAGCTGATCTAAAAACCAGCAGTATATTTTTCTAACTTTCCAAAGATGTTCCTGGAAGTTATGATACACAGTACCGTGGTCCAAACTTCCAACTTCCAGCAAAGCGCCTCTGTGTACACCACAGTTCCTCACTGAAATTTTAAGATTTAAACTAGTGACTTGATTGAAAATCCAGGATTATGTGCAATAAAAAGGTAGATCTAAGTCTAAATAATCTGACTGCCTGGAACAGAAGTGCTTCATGTGGTGAAGTAGCTAATAGGAATAGTGTTGTGATTTGGGTGTGTTCCTCTGCTGATGTTCTGCTGTGTATCCTGCTCTCATAGGCCAGGCTGGCAGTGAACAGTGTCACAGCTGGTGACTACTCTCGCCCTCTCCGCATCTCAACCTTCATCAATGAGCTGGATTCCGGCTTCCGCCTCCTCAACCTGAAGAACGACTCCCTGCGGAAACGTTATGATGGCCTGAAGTATGACGTCAAGAAAATCGAAGAGGTGGTGTACGACCTGTCCATCCGAGGACTTAATAAGGAGACAACAGCTGCAGCAGGGGCAGAGAAATGAAGGATGCTCATTTCAGTGACAACATCATCGATTACCTCAGATGGTTGCCAATTTAGGAAGCATGCTAGCAAAGCCTTCCTACAGTAGTTTAGCAGAACTGCAGCTGAAAGCTGCTCTCTATTTTCTTACAAAAGGTGTAGTACGGGTGTTAGACCTTCAAAATATTTTGTAAAATCATGCCTAGATTAGGGCAGGAGGCTGTTTCCAGTGAACTCCTCTGTCAGAACCCACGGTGCCATTCTGTGCACTGCAGCAGTAGCACTCAGTAACTCCTGTGAGCTGAAATTCTTGTTAGGTCTGTAGTGTTGCCTCACTGCTCTGTCAGGGATGTGCTCCAGCTGTCTCTGCTCACACCTCCTTGAAGACGTGTGCACAGCACACAGCTTGGTGCAGATCCATGTGATGGTTTAGAAGACACAGTGTGTAAATATCTGTACTTCTTTTTTTAAGACACAGATTTTCTTTTTTTTCCTTTTTGTTTCTTATATTTTAGCTTATATCAGTAAATTGAATGGATTTACATAACTGTTTATTAACCAGATCTTTTGCAGTGGTTTCTGTTAATGTATCCCCTTTAACTGAGAAATTAGTGGAACACGTTCTGAGAATTTCTCTATTGGAACTGGTCTAGTACACCCAGGCACATCCCTCTCTCTTCCACTTTCTCTCTCCCTTTCTCTCCTCCAGGTATATTTCTGTTGCCAGAGAAAGCAAGATTTTGTCAAGCATCTGCTTTCACTGGCTGGTATTTGTTTTACTGTCATGAGTAAATGCTGAGTTTTAATATCATTTGCCTTGAGAATTCAGTGTAACCAATGTTTATTTTTTTAACTACCAAGTGTTAGCTGACAAACTGCAGGGAGCATCTCGGTTTTAACAACCTGTATAGGGCACAACTGTGTCCATGTCCTGGGATTAAAAACAATCCCACACCACAGGTATAATTCCTGCAGTAAAATGTATCTTCAGAAAAGGGGCAATCACTAGTTTCACATATTTTGCATGTAAGATGTTTGCAAACACCAGCAGCCTCTTCTGTGTAAATGGACACTCCTTCCTCACTGTGTGCTTTCTTGTCCTGAATCACATGGAGTGTTGCCATTACTTCTGGTGGTGCAGGAGGGTTAAGGATTAGAACTAACTTCTTTAGGAGGAGGGATATCTCCAGAGGATGAACACAAGCAGTCAAGACTGCATGGGGTTTGTTAGTGTTTCATTTTGTTGGCAAAGATTTACCATTGTTTCAGTTAGGGTTTGGTTTTGTTTATTGGAAGAAAATGGTTATTTTGGCCAATAAAAGCTGTTCTTTGATTTTGGCCATTTGGTAACTTTGCCTGTGTTGTGATTATCTGTTGTTATTTGGTTCCCTTCCTGGGAGCCTACTCTGAAATATTGAAGTTCAGCCTTCAGCTGTCCTTAAGCACCAGCAGAATTCCTCCCTTTGTATGTGGTTTGGTGGTGAACTCTTGGCCCATGTCAGGCTGCAAACATGTTTCATAGGCTTCTCTTTTGTTTTTGTCCTATTTCACCAAGTAAAACAGGAGAGGTGGGGAGGAGTCTACTTCAGAATATATCAAGGTTCACCTCCAGAGCATTTCATAACTGTCCTCATCCTTTGTATCTTGTGTCACATAAGAAGGGAGCTGGTAATACCCCTCTCTTGCAGCTGAGTGAGAATCTAAGTTCCTGAGCTCCTGTTCTGGAGCACTCCAAATTCCTTCCTTCTCCCACCTTCCCCAATGTGGGTTTGAATGGGGAGAAGGCACGAAAACTGCTTTCCCCCCCCAGCCCTGCAGGCTTGAAGGGTGCACAGCAGCAGGCACCTTTGCCCACACGTGTACTGACCCATGTGGAAGCCTGCACTGGGAACGGGGCTGGGGGCTGGCTGGGTTTTCGCACCCAGTATAAAATGGCAAAGGGACACTGTCTAGAAAAGGATAACTAGAGCAAGGGAGAAGTCACAAGGTTCCTGCCTTAAAAGAGTTTCTGCCTTAAAGGAGCTCCCGCCAGAAGAGGTTCCTGCCATGAGAGANATAGTTTGGGGGCGGGGCTTCCCGGAAAATAAAATAATTCTATTTTTATAATTCCCGACTCGGCCACATTAATTCCCTGCCTCCACAACAGCTCCACACCAGAGAGACCAACTTTCAAAGTAGTTCTTTGTTCTTGCACTTTGCCACTGTTTGTTTCTTTCTCACTTTATCCCTGTGGAGGTGGGAGGAAGGAAGGAGCTTAAGTTAGTTCTACTGCCAAGATCAGAGACAGGTGAAACAACACTCTTAAGGCTCTGACACAGCCACACAGACCAAGGTCAGGCAGGAAGTGTGTGGGAGCAAGGGAATTAGAGAAAGGTTTCCTCAGTGTCAGGCAGATTCCTCTCAGCTTGGGAGACTCCTGGCATGTGGGGTTGGGACAGAAGGCCACGTGGGTTTCTGGTTCCAGGGTAGGCTTTGTGCTGGCTTGTGTGCCAGGTGCTCCAGTTGCATCTAGTCACACAACGGGTCTGCTTTTTGACTTGGGATCCCATGTGCCCAACACAGCTTTTCAGTAGATGCTAGACCTGCCAGCTCTTGCATCTTACATAGTATCCAAGAGCTGCTGGACACACAACAGTGCTGCATCACAAGTGCAGCAGATACTGTGGGAGGGACAACTGGAAGAGCAAGTGCTTGAGAAAGAGACTCTCCAGTGTTGTGTTCCTGGAATGTGTTTAGCAAGCACCTTGCACCTCATTCTTTCCCATTCCTAGCATCTTCCTCTGGAAAAGCATCATTTGCAAGACCCAGCCTGGCTGCCTACTGCATTCCCAAGCTAAGTCTGGGAAAGGGAAAACAGCAAAGTTGGTCCCTGTGCTGCAGCAGGGTAAGATGGGGGGGAGGGCTGTGCTTTTTGTGGCTTCCTCTGTGCAGTGGCAACCTGTAGGAGCTCGTGGCCTCAACTGTGAATTTGCACATTACTCTGTTCCTAAATGGTAAGTTGTGTTTCTGTCTCAGAGCTGGGAGCAGAAGGCAGAAGGAAAGACCCAGAAGACTTGAGTAGGAATGGTCTCTGACCCTTTCCTTTCCCAGGAAGCAGGTTAGCCAGCAAGGAATGGCAGTGAGAGATGGAGCTCTGAGGACTGCAGAAGTTTGATGGTTCATGATGAATCACATGCACTTGAATTCTAAACAAATCATTCCTGTTGGTACTGAATGGGCTGCGCAGTGAGTGCTGGCAGCTAGAAGAGTGAGTCAGTGCAGGAGCACTGGGAAGTCTGACTCAACAGCCAGCACTGCTGTTCTCTGAGCCACTTCAGCCTGAAGTGTGTTCCAGGGAGTGCTCTCTTGGATCATTGTTTGTATTCACTCACTGGTTTGCTTGTTGTTTTCCCCCCATCCTGACGTCATTTCTGTGAGTTTTCTTTATTTCAGTAAACAAGGCACTTAAATAGTTGGTTAGCTGCTCTTTATTTATAGCACTGCCTGTTCCACCCCTGCAGATCAATGGAAGTACTGATCTGAAACCATTCAGGAAACAGGGGTGACCAGAGCTCCATGGCACAGGATGCAGGGTAGACCTTGGGCTGGCTGTTGAACTGGGCTCTATCTGCTGGAATTGATTGAGTCCAGCCACCTCTTTAAACAGGCCCTTGTTAAAGCACACATTATCACCTCCAGACTGCCCTGTTCTAGTGCCAGCACACCTCTTTGTGCAGTGAACTGGATCAGGGAAAGGATCTGGCTAAAACCACCTTTATTTTTCATCAGTGTTTGCTCCTAGTCCAGTTCACCACACAGTCCTGCACACACTGTGCCTGGAGAGAGGCTTCTTTCTCTCCCTCCAGTACCACATTTAATGTTACTGAACTGTAATGCTACATGGTAAACCGGCTGCTTTTTCTTGTAGCAGTTTAGCATACTCCCCATTTTGTAGGATTATCAAGGATTTTCTCTTTATGTAATTAATTTGCCTTTACTTTCCTGCAAAGTGCTGACTTCTGTGCTATAGAGCCTCTCTTGGATTTTTCAGCCGGTAAGGTCATCATGTCAAGGCAATTAAGGAGAGCGGAAAGTGAGCATTGATGACTCCTGGGGTCTGTGTGTGGATATTGACCCGTTGGACTCATCAGCAGTCCATCTTCCCTCATTAAAGTGCTGTTTGGTGATCCATGCTGCAGGGCAGCTGTACTGCAGCATGTGCAGGGGCTGTCCAGAGCCTCGTGCCTGCTGAATTCTGGCAGTTATTAAATGAGTGCTTGATTTTGAAAGGAACAGGCCTTTGCAGTGTGCATCTCCTCCACATGGGCTGTGAGTCAGCTGTGAATTACTTGAAGATGGGTATCTCCTTGCAGATTTCTCTGCTTGTTTACTGTCACTTCAAACTAGGGCACTTATGGTTTGTACTGGTTAGCCATCACTGGACAATTGCTCCACCCCAGGGAAAAATATGATAGTCTTAAAAACATCCCTTTCCTGAAAGAAAGGGTAATACATTCCCTGTCTGAATGCTTGTTCACAGGCATGTTCATAGTGTGGGTATACAAACCTCTGTCCTGCTTCTCTTGGGGAAAATACAAGAGCCTGAGCCCTGCTGTGTGCTTTCTGCTCTCCAGGAAGCCTGCTTGCTCTCATCCCACTAGGGAGAGCTATCTAGCTGCCTCCGAGTCTGCACTAGGGCCTTGGGCAGCTTTTGTAGGCTTCTGTGAAGTCTGATGACCACTGCAGCCTGTTGGAGACTTCAACAAGGACTGCAGAAAGCCCAGAGGTAAGGAAAAGCCTGAGATTACCATGCCTATGAAACACTCCAGGGCTACAAAGGCCTTGTGTTCTTTGCACGTTTGGTTACTGCAGGCATTAGTCATGGGATCTGCTCTGACATTCTTGTGATTTCCAGGCTTCCCACTCTGATCTGCCAGCCCTCCCCACAACACTAAGAGATTTCTCTGATGAGGTGTCCTCCCAAGGATGTAATTCTGGCACCACGAGAGAAGTCCACATGCTAGGAAGGAAGGGTTCAAAGTCACCTGGGACTCCATTGCCAAAAAAAAAGGGTTTCTTCGCCTACATGTTCCTGGGGAGGGCTGTTTATGGTCTGGTTCTTCTCACCTGCAGATCACATCATTTCTCAGGGAGGCAAAGCCTCTGCTGGTGGAGATCATGCTAGGGCACGATTTGAGAGTTGCAATTATCATTATATTCATCCCTCCTAATGGATTCAGAGCCTAATGCCAGTGTTTCAACTTTTTCCAGCTGTGTAACTGCTTCAGTCAAACCTGAGCAGAAACTGGTGCTGAAGGATGCTCTGCCTATGTTCCAATTCCTTGTTGGGGTTCTTCACTCTTTTGAAGAGGGCTTCCTCTGTTTCTGTCATTCAACTTTTCCATACATGTTATGAAAAGGTTTCCCTTAGGGACCACCTTCAGCTTCCTCAGGGAGATGTCATCTTTTCCAATGAGTGTCCTTGGGATTTGCCTGGATTTTTTGGACTGTGCAGGTTTATTGTCAAAATGTTGAATTTAAAAAAAATATTAATTGTTTTTACCTGTCTCCAGTCACTTTGGAATTCTGCAGCATCCTGTGTGGGGAAACAAGGCAATTAATTTGTCTGCCTGATCAGTAAGATATTTTGCTCCATCATACTTCACTGTAGTGACAAGTCACTCAACAATGACAGTGAGGTCTTTGAATATTTATCTGATTGCTGGCAGGAGGATGTTTTCCTCCATTGCTTTTGGTTTCATGTTTTTTGGAGTTTCAAGCTGGAGAAGTCAGCATAATTCTAGCTGAAGAGTCTCATCTAGTTCCCCAGAATACATAATGAAGAGGCACGGTTGACCACTGAAGAGTTATTACAGCTGCCTTATCTGTGAGCCCTGAAGGTGTACCTTTGACATGGTGCTAGAAGATTTGAGTCAGAATGTCCGGGACAAACAAGAGTGCCAAAATCTCCTGCTGGAGACCTGCCTTCCTGGGACTTTAGTTCTGTAACTGATTTTCATGCACTGAATGACTGAAGTTCCCCAAGGCAGGAGACCTGAGAATATCTGAGGAGTTTTTTCAGGATTTGGGATGGTCAATCTCTCAGTCTTCAGTGACAGCTACAATAGCTTCTCAATGCCACAGCAAAGTTAGTGCTCCCTTTCAGAAGTGTTCTTGATCATATAGCAGAGACCCATTCTGAATGCCCCTTCTCTGTCCTCATTTCTATTAAGGCCAACCAGAAATGTACAAGAACACCATAAAACAGAAGATCTTTGCCTACCAAAGCAGAACTTTCTGCCCTCTTAAGGGCAGATGCTCTTCATTTACCTATGTTTTTTTTCCAGGCTTTCCACCCAGCCTGCTGACCCGAAGTAGCTGCTCCCTCTTTCCTTGGGTCCTGATCCCACAGGCGACTCCAAATGCAGTGTTTTGTCTTCTTGTGTGCCTGCTTTATGAGCTCAAAACTGCATGGACTTAATGAGAAAGACTGCCTTTTGTTGTTCTTTTCCTGGAAAATAACCAGTAAGACACCCTGAATTCCTGTTAAAGATTATTGGGCTGAGCCAACCTGCACCAAGGCAGCACTGAGCTGTTGCCAGGCTTTCAGGAGCAAAACTGAGCTCCCATGAATCTGCTCTTTATGAGCATGTGCTCATGTCCCAGCACTTAGAATCAGCCTGGAGGTCTTAATTCAGTAACGTCAGTGGTGCTGTTGGGCACAAGTCATCCAGGACCACCTGGCAGAAACAGAGACTTTCCAACCAGCACAGCGTTGGATAAAGAGATAGCACCTAAGTGACAGGAATTCAGTTCTGCAGTCTGCACTTGCTCCAACTCACATGCAGGAGCTTCCAGACATGACAAAGGATGTTTTATAAAAGCAGCAAAACTGATCTCTGCATAGTACCATCCAATGCTTCTAGAGGTCCAGTTCACTACTTTAAACACCCTGGGTACTTTAACCCACTCTGGGAAACCTGATCTAATGGAGGGTATCCCTGCTCACTGCAAGCAAGGTTGCACTAGATGACCTTTGGATGTCTCTTCCAAGCCAAACCATTTTATGATTCATGAGTTCTGATACTTCCAGAGAGGTCTGCTTGTACTAGCCAGGTAAGTTCAGTGAGCAGGAGTCTTGAGAAAGTAATCTTACTATTTTCAGTCATGACAATTACAGACAATACAGCCTCTGCCTGTAGAGCCCTAGGGCAGCCAGTTTGGAACAAATAATTGTTTTCTTGGCTTGCAGACAACCCTGTTCCCAAGTAATCTGGGTTATAATAACATTTTGTCAGGTTTGCTAATCAGAAATGGAAAAACACAGCACAAGTAATCTGCAGGGCTGCCAAGTAAGATGTGTACATGTGATACTGTAAGACCTGGAACTTCCCCGGAGAGAGATCATCCAGTTCAGAAAGGTGCCTGAGGATTATGGAAACCTACTGCCTTGTCAGGGTGCCGACATTCCTTGTCCTTGCTGTGCTGGCTCTCTCTCCAGCAGGAGCTCTCACAGGGCCATGGAGATTGTTCTGTGCTCACACTCCCTTTCAGCACCTGTAATTTAAAGGTAGGCAAGTAGCAGAGCTTGCAGCAGATACATAAAAGACAAATAACACCGGAAGCACAACCCCTGTCTAGTTTGACAGATTCAACAGTCAGGCTGTTGCTTTCCTTAGCAAGCTGTCCCAAGTGAAAGAGCTTGTACTGTTCCCTGGCTGCAGGCCTTTTAGGACACAGCTGCTGCACCAAGTACACATCCTGCTCCTAACTCAATACCCAGTGACTATTTGTGTACCCTCTTTTGGGGAGAGTTTGCCTGGTTCAGAGGAAATAAACAATGCTTACTGAGAGCGTGGCAGGCAGATGTTTTCTGTGATACCTAGAAACACCCCGAATCTGACAATTCAGCCAAACACAAGATGGATCCTAAATATCAGACCTTTAACATGTACTTATCATTCCCTAACCTTTTTGCACAGCCAGGGTGACTAGAGGTATCTTGCTTTAAAGATAACGACTGGACAAACAGTCCATGGCTGCTTTTGAGCCTAAACTGGTGTGGAGAAAAACACTGTGCTGGAAAGTAATGGAAAACTTCATAGAAAGCAGCAGCTTTCTGTGACTGTGAAAGCCACCTGCTGTTTACATAAATTAAGCTATTAGTCTTACTGTATTTATGGCTTCTCAAATCAAAACTGCCACTAGATGCAGTGAAGAGAAGGTAGCTGCACCATTTTGATCCAAGGAGAGAAAAAGGTGCTACAAGCTGTTGGTTTTTGCATGCTAGATGATCGGGGCTGGAAGGCTTATAGATGCAAATCCATCCTGACCGCACAACAGAAACCTTCCTCCAGCAGCTGCTCTGCTTATGCATCCACCTATGTGAGAAATAAGACACAAACTAAAAGCAATGCCTCATGCTCTTCACTGGCTGTTCAGCACAGATTTTGAGGGAACAATTTATTGTCTAAAAACTAGAAATACCTGAAGGTAATTCCAGCTCACATGAGGGAGTCCAGCTGCTGCCCCAATAACTGTTTTGCCAGATACTGCTCACTATAGCACTCAGTTGTGTGCTGCCACCCTCACATCTTGAGTACGTGTTGGAAAGCCTCCAGTGACGCAGCAAAACCCACTTCTTCAAGGATAAAATGAAGCACTAAAATGACGGACAGTTGAGATGAAGAGAAAATACAGCCAGTAACACACATCTCACTGCTAGTGCCTGCCTTAGTGCTTGGAGCAGGTGTGGCAAGAGGACAAAGCACTGGGCATGGTTTGGAGGACTGCTTGGGCATTAGGTCAGTGGTGACTTACAAGATGAGGGCTATCTATCTGAAGGTAGCTTCTGTCTGCCTGCTGGTTGATCTCTGGAGGAATACACAAACAGGCTTCCTCCTGTGAAATAAATGTCTGTAACAGAAACATTTTGTGGGGAGTGAATAACACTGATCAGCTTTGTCTTTACCCTCGAGTCTGAAAGAACATTTACAGGCTGTTTTCCAAGATCCACCAACCAAAATTCAGGCTCCTTTAATTTAGCCCCCAGGGCTGTAATCTGGCCTTTCCTGTGTAAGTCACAGCGTGACATTTTGCTGGTGTAATTGCAAGGCCATGGTCAGTGGTAACGTCAGGCTGAAAAGGTTAAACTGTGTTTCTCTTTTTTTACCATTGTTCAGTTTTAAGTCATTTTCCTGCTGGAGAACTGAGAGAGGCTGGACCTTATGGGGGAGCATTTTGTGGCCTCAGTTTTGGCTCTCAGATCTGGTGTGCTGCAGCATGACCTGTACAGGCAAGACTGAGACCAGAGCATAATATTTTTGTGCCAGTCTGTTATTGTCTAGCACTCATTAAGATAGCAGGCTTGTACCATTCTCCCATTCTCATTAGGAGCAGCCCCTGAATTGTTTGGGAGATCCAAAGAACAGGCGTACGCACATTCATAGAATCACAGAACATTAGAGGTTGGAAGGAACCTCCAGAGATCATTGAGTCCAGACCTCCTGCCAAAGCAGGATCCCCTAGGGTAGTCTGCACAGGAATGCATCCAGGCAGGATTTGAAAGTCTCCAGAGAAAGAGACTCCACAACCTCTCCGGGCAGCCTCTTCCAATGCTCCATTGCCCTTGCAGTAAAGAAGTTTCTCCTCATGTTGAGGTGAAACCTTCTATGTTCCAGTTTGTAGGCACTTCTCCTTGTCTTATTGCTGCAAACCACCAAAACCAAATTGGCCCCATTCACTTGACACCCACTCCTCAGATATTTATACACATTGATGACACCTCTTCTCAGTCTTCTCCGGACTAAACAGTCCCAGGTCTCTCAATCTCTCTCCACAGGGGAGACGCTCAAGTCCCCCCAGTCATCCTCATGGCTCTCTGTTGGACTCTCCCCAGCAGATCTCTGTCTCTCTTGAACTGGGACACACAAAATTTGACACAGTATTCCAGGTGTGGTCTCACTAGGGCAAAGCAGAGTGGGAGAAGAACCTCCCTAGACCTGCTGGACACACTTTTCTTGATGCATCCCAGGATGCCATCGTTCACCTGTATGCTGCTCATATTGAATGAAATATCTTCTCCACAATACCACTATTAAAAAATATCCACTTAAAGTCATTGAAACATAATTATTAAAACCTTTTATGTTACTCTACAGTACAATGTAAATTCTTCCTTTCAATTAAATTTTGAAATACACTAGATTACATTGTTTAAATAATTGCAAACTTTAAAGTTCACTATTTGTGGTAGCAGAGCTGTATTTACATACACTTCCGAGATACTTCAGATGTGGTGTTATGTCTGAGTCCCTAAGTCAGTTAAATAACAGACTTAGCAGTGGGGCTATACTGCTCTTCCACAGGCTCTACACATAGTTGGGTGTACGTGTCAGAAAGCAAGAACCTTTATTTGTGTTTGCCTTTTTTTTTTCTTTTTCTTTCTGTGTGCATGCAGCTGAATCTGAGCAAATTGATACCTACTTGATTTGGCTAAAGACAAAAGACCTTTTCCTTTAAACAAGTATTGACACCTATACAGAGGTGAATAATGAAATATAGTCCTTAGGAGTAGTGGTGGAAAACACAACTTTCTCCATCTTTCCTCCTCTGTTGCATAATACTGCATCTAATTTTGACCCTGACTTTACCTAATGCTGATGAAACATAGTCAGTGGTGAAAACCTCTTCCATGTTGCCAAGACTGGCTTTCAACATGATCCATGCAATGGTCGAGCATCATACATCATTCTCCTGCAGTGCAATATTAACAAGTGAAACTCAGTATTTTCCTCTAGAGATCTGCTCCTTGAGGGAAGCCCACCTCTGTGTGTACATCAGCTACAAACAGGTTGTGAGTCCTGAGAATGGAGACCAGAATTAGGCTGTGATGCTTGCTTCCAATGCTGCCAAGAGTTTTTGTGGGCCAGGCTCCTCCCTGTGCTGTTCATGAACTGAGACAAGTTCAAGCCACCAAGGCTTTTGACAGTGCTTGCGCACAGCATTGGCCAAGCCAAGCCTCCCTGCATGCTGCCTGCGCAGGACTCAGGGCCTGGTTTGAGGGGTGCTAATCATGATGTTGGGAAGTGCATTGCGTCGCTTCTTCCAGGAGCCCAGCTCCCTCGAGTACCGCCTGATCTGCCTGAACCAGTGGTGAGTCCGTGCCCGGTCACTGTCCCGGAACACAAATGCCTCCCGCCTGATCTCAATGAGCTCAAAAGTGTCATCGCAGTCAGGATCAGTGGAGACAATGCAATTACTCAGCCTCAAGGGCTCCCTGAGCAAATGGAACTTCCCGTTATTTTTGTCCCTGATGAGGACCAGCACCGCATCCTTTATGGGCCCTGGCTCAGCTGACTCCAGGCTGGATTCAGACACACGCTTCATGTTCACCAGAAGGAGGACCTGCATGTTCTGGAACTTCAGGGTCTTGCTGCCTTTCTTCACCCACTGGCCATCGGGGGGCTGGGCCAGCTGCAGAGACCCCTCCATCACAAATCGTGTTTCTTCCCGCAGCCAACCTACAGTTTTGAGGGCAGTTTCTCTCATCTCGATGTTGATGACTTCCCTCTTCTTCTTGCTGTCCTGGCGAAAGGACCGGAGGGTCCATGTGTTTCCCTCCTGTTTGGTTTTCCTGTTGATGTGTTCCAGGTGGGACTCAATGCGGCTCTTGGCCTCACGCAGGCTGCTGTGATCTGGGTGGTACTCGGTGGTGGCCTTAATGATTCTGCTGAGCAGCAGTGGGTATTTGGTGACTCTTTGCAAGGGGGCAATCAGGAAGGACCTCAAGTTCATCCGCCGCAGTGCTGTGTTGTCATTCTGGGAGACATCGAGGAATATTCTGAAGAGATTTAAGAAGAGAAAATGAAATGGTGTCTGTTTGCCCATAGATACTGCAATCCTAAGAGCAAATGAACAGCATTAGTTCTGACAGCTGCTGGACACTGCAGCATCCCCTCTGGTTTTGACAGCCTTGTGAATTGTGTCTTCTCAAAAACTAACAACAGTCTCTGCAGCTATGCTCAGCTGCAGAGCAGTGCTGAGCTGCCTGGGACACTAGCACAAAATATCCCAGTAGTCTTCTACCAAAACCACTGTAAAACAACAAGGGTGTGATCTTTCTCTGGTACACACTGACGTAAGCCTGAGGCACACACATCATCTTGTATCAGATTACATCAATTTGTAGCTCCTTTCATCATCAGATTACAAAGCACTCTAAACATAAATTTGGCACTGTTGTCATTCTAAGGTGCTGCAGTGGAAAGAGAAGTGACTCACCTGACATTGCCCAAATAAGCCAGGGCTAGGAATGGTGAACAAATTCATGCCATGCACGCTTCATACAGTGGCTTTCCCCAGTGAAAATCCGAACTGTGCTCTGGTGCAGCAACTGAGAGTTGTTCACAGCTGAGTGGTATGCTGGTGACAGTTCAAGGCAGTGGGCAGTGGGCAAATGCTGCTACCACGATACAGAGTTTACAGCTGGAGACCAACTGTCTGTCTTTATGTCAGTGAAGAGAGCAAGGATTTGATATCTTTTGGAGAACAAATTACTCTCTTCACCCCAAGAGAGAGAAGCTAATCACTGAAGAACATTAGCATCAGAACTTTGATCTATATGAGCTGACAAAGGCTTCACTCTCAGCCTAGTGCCTTCCTGTCCCCAAAGCCTAAAAGAATATGCTTATCACTTTTCTCACCTGAGCAACTCCTTCTCCTTCTCCAGTGTATTGAGCATGTTCACAGAGGAGGACTGCTGAAGACAGTAGGTCTGAAAGGCCGGCAGCATGTTGACAAACTCTAGAAATACTTCTCCAATGCACACAGTCATCAAGTCATCATCACCCTGCAAGCATGAAATAGAGCCCTGCTGGGTTAGCTCAGGAGAGGCATGAGCATGAATCCTGTGTTCAGTCCTACCAGCATGAACCTACTTCAGGACCAAAGATGGAACCGGGCTTACCCTTTGGAAAGGTGGTCCCCACAGACCAGGGAGGAAGCAGTGCATGGGGAGGGGAAGAAAAGCTAGTCTAACTGCTTGCTCTTCTCCTCAGCCAGCTCACCAGAGCACAGGCTCAAAAGCTTGAGTGAACCTGCTAGTCAAGAGGGTGTACCGAGGCCCTTCTTGCCAGCAGCTCTGCCACAAGGCTAACGCAGCAATATGCAAAATAAAGTAAGGGAATAGAAAGAATCTGGTGCCACATAATGCTCGTAGCTTTGTCAAGGAGTATGCTGACATGCTCTGCAATCACTACTTATTTCAGCAGCAAGAGATCAAGTAGACGATACAAACCCAGAAGTCCTACCTCCTGATCCTCTGCTCCACCTAAATTGCCTCACTAATATAAAACTCCTCCAGTCTGTCCCCTTTAGAGCATACAGCATCATACCTGGTCAAACGCCTGATCAATCTCTTCCTGGAGAATCTCCAGGAAGTTCTCATTGAGGTCAATGAGCTCCTGGATGTTGCTGAAGATGCCAAGGAGCTGCTCCTGGCTCAGCAGCCCAGCTGCCTGCATGGGTAGGTAGAATTCCTCTTTGATGATGCGCAGGTCCTCTCCATAACTGGCCTCTGTATTGACAAATTCTAGAACAGACTCCTTGCGCTCTGTCCTGCGCTTGCGACACTTTTCGCAGAGGTCAGCCCGCCTCTGATTGCAGTTCTGCAGGTCTGTCTCCACTGGCAGGTCCCTTTCTCCACAGTCGGTGCAGGGACGATGGGCTTCCCAGGCCTGCAGGGAGCTCAGTTGTTCAGATGCCCTGTTCTTCCACTTTCTGGCTGGCATCTGGCCAATGCCACTATCTGCCCTTTCCACATCTGCTGACTTGGTCCATGTGGCCTCACTGGGATCCAGGTCATCCTGGACGTCATTCGCACCTACAATTCCGCTGTCTGTGCTCAGGCTGCTGACATTACTCCAATGACGTCTGGAGCGGAGGGAGCCACGTGGGACATGGCGCGTCTCATCAAAGCTGCCACCATGGCCAAGGCTGGCTTTTGCTACCGCTGGACCTGTGAACACACACAAGTCATTACAGGCACTGCCAGCTGCACAGAGCTTACCTGAGGAGCTCATGGTGGCATATCCATGAGTGGTAGGAGCCCTCTGGGTGAGCTGGACCTGGTGAAAGCAGGGCTGAGAACAGCAAGTCACAAGTAAACAGCTCCCAGGTGAACCCCAGGGTTTGTCATCCCTGCACTGTCCATACCGGTGAACTCATTTAGCCTCACTCTTTCCCTGCCATCTGCCAGGAATGGACAGAGACACAGCAGAACATGTTCATTTTTTGCGTGCCTTGGTTAAATCCGGAATGTTGCCCTCCCCTCGATCTAAGGAGTTACTCTGTATTTACACCAGCATAGCTGGACTCAGCACCTGGCCCATCAGCCCCCTCTGAGTGTGCAGAACGTGGGTACCATAGTCTCGTTCCTGCCGGCGCTTCTGCGCATGCTGCCGTGCCGCAGCTGCAATCTTCAGCTCCAGCTGCTTCCTCTTCACCGAATCTGTCGGCATAGGGTCACTGAAGTGTGGTCGCAGCCGGCACTCCCGCTGGGCCCTGGCACCATCCGTGCTCTCATGGACGATGTTGGAGCTGGATCGGCGGCAGCTGGGACTGGGGGCCTGCAAGAAAAGCAGGCGGGTTTGGAGCAAGGGGGCGGTCAAAGCAGCACCTGGTTTGCAGCTACTGGACTTTAGTTCCCAATGGAGAAAAAAAAGAAACTCATCAATGGTGATGTAAATGCAGTTCTGCTACATGATCATTAGGAAATCTGTCCTCCTATGTCCTTCTGTCTTGCTTAATCCTAACAGCAAGGAGCCATCTCCCTTTGCTGTTGTGTAGCTCTGAATATAGTGGCTCCACGGTGGCTACAGGGTCAGAAACTCCAGCCTTTATGCCTTACCTACATTAGCAGTTTGATCAAGTAGGACCTAGGAGGAAGTCTTGACTGATCTCCAAGGCAGCAAAGCAATGAGGGGCTGGTGGCACACTGTAACCCATGAAGGGGTTACTGCTGAACTCCCTGCAAGAGATGCACTGGCAAATAGGCAGGGGAACAAAACTGACTTCTGTTTCACTAACTGTAGTAATTCTAGCAATGCTTCTAACAGTTTAAACACTCATGGGAGTTGGTGGGATTTCAGAACCCAGGCTCCTAGCCTGCCCAGTTCCTACAAAAAGGGATCCTTTAATGCTTCTAACAAGAAAAAAAAGTCTGAACACACACTCAAGGTGAGAGGGGAATCCCTCTCTCTTACATTTCCTGCAGGTGGAGTGTTGTTGGCTGTCTCACTGCTTGGCTTGTCCTCCCAAGCCTCTGTTGCCATGGACATGGCTGTGGGCTGTTGGCTGTCCTCTGGAGGTGGGATATCAGCTTCCCTCAGACTGCACTGTTCCTTGGAGAGGGATTTGGCAGCAGTCTCAGCATTGCAGCTACAAGAGAAGAAGCAGACTCTGATGAACATCATGTACACAGTTCACTTGCTGTTCCTGAAACAGATGAGACTGAGCAGCAAGCCCAGTTTCAAGCAACCAGCAACAACAGTGAAGCACAGGTAGGAATCCTGGCTGGTCAGCATGGATGGCTGTGCTTGTTCCAGAGGCTCTAAACACAGCTCAGTATAGCAGTGCAAATTGGGTAATCGCACTCACACCAGCATCAATCTGACATATCAAATTTTGGGTGTTCACAGGGCATTTCTGTGCTCATAAAACATGAGTATCTCCTGTGGGGACCAGAAAAACCTCTTTCTAAGTAGGCCATATCCATATTTGCTGCTATTTAAAAATATGTTGTCAACACAGAAACCATATTGCTCATCTGGAAGAAAATCATCTGCTAAAAACCATAATACTTTGAAGAGATTAGAGGATTAAAGGAGCTTTCCCTCTGTTTTTCATCTCATATGATGCCAAGCCCAGTGAAACCACTAGAAAGAGTCCCTCTGTCTTCAGTGAACTCACCATCAGGCCTTTTGGTGCACTTAAGAGTACTGAGAGGACTGGCAGTCTGTTGCTCTCAATTGGCAATTGTGGGATACTCTTACCCACAGCTGTTTGGTGATAACAAGGGCCTGGACTGGCTGATACAGGTAGCCTCTTCAAACTCCATGTTCCCCTCTGTAGATAACACCACCTCTCCAGGCAGATGGACTGACTTGACAGGCTGTAGTTTGTAGTAATACTTGCGATCTTTTTTTTCCCCAAACAAACTCTAAGACACCTTATTTCCAGGCATAATGAAGCATTCTTGGATGAATATTGATTTTTTCATTTGAGGTTTGCTTAATTTTTTTTGGTCTTGGATTCCTTTGAAAAGAAAAGTTGTGAAGACTGGATATGGATGCTTGCACATACAGGAAGCCAGTGTCTGGAACATATTTCACGTTATTTTATGCTTAACAAAAGTCTCCTATGACAAAAATCTACTTCTCAAAGGCTTCACTTGTGAACTTATGCTGGTAGGTCATACTGCTAATGTGCAATTCCAACACTGGCAGCTACAAGCAAACACATGAGACAGATGGGCATTTTCCCTACAGTGAATGATAGTTGGCTCCAGTAACAAACCATCAGGCAGTGCTGAAATCACTGAAGAGAGAACAAATCTTCCAGAACACAAACAAGCTCTGTTGTGAGGCCAGGAAAGTTGGTTTGAAACTTTCCAGATGAGGTTTTTTTATCTTCCTCCATTTATGGTTCCCAGGTCCCAGCTGACACTACTATAGGATTTGCCAACTTAAAAAGAGCTTAGCTGCAGCTGCACAGCAATGGCGCAGTGCTAACAGCAGGCTCCTGGCTTTTACTTTCTGCAGTGCTGACTTCCCTGCCATGTGGATTTGGAAGTGTCACTTCACCCATCCAGGCCTCCTCTTCACAGTCTGTAGAAAGGAGATATCAACATCCACACTGTGCCAGAGCAGTCTGCATTACAGGCTACATTAGCCCCCTTACAGGGTTGCAGAATGAGCAGCATAGGCACACAGCAAGGCTGTGGTCCCACCATGGTAGTGTCCTGGCTTGAAGATGTTCCTGTCTGCTTCCTCCCTCTCATTCCCAGACATATTTGGGGTACTTCTCCTTCAGCTGGTCTTGTGTAACTGTGTCACCATGATCTAAAATCAATTTTGAAATGATCTGGGTTAAAAAAAATACCCTCTCTCATGTATTCCCAGCCAAATAATTTCATCAATGTTTCACTGAGCTGTGTAAAGTATGAACGGCCCAGCTAGGCACACTTATGGGGGAGAAGGCAGAGGTTAAGAAGCAAGAAAGCTCTTGAAGATGATGAAAACCCACCACTTCCAAAAGCTGCTCCTGCTCATGCAGTTTCTGGTTGAAACACACAAAAAGAAGGGACCATGCTGAGGCATTAAAAGGCAACAAAATATGTCCAAGATCATGTAGCAGAGCTCAGACCTGGAACATTTTCTTCTTTTTGATCACACCACCTCCTACCATACTGACCATACTTTCAGAGAGAAATTGAGCTTTCATTCATCAATTTTACAGTGCTTCAAGATGATTCACTTAAATGTGGAAAGTACTCCGGAGCATTGCTGCTCCTCTAAGTGAAGCTGACAGCAGGTCTCTGCTGATAAGGTCTGAGCTTATTGTGGTTTCTATAATCCAATAGGGATATTTTAAAAATATTTCCAGATGTGATCTGCAATGGGAAATAAGAACCAATACTACCCAGAGAGCTGAGCTAAAGAAATGTACCCAAGACTGAGAAATTCAACTCACTCCACGGTTGGTAAGTTACATGTAAGAAACGTGGAGCCTACAGTGTGTGAAAGATTTCCTCAGCCCTAGTTTGACTGTTCTGCTTCTAGCTGTGATTAGATCCCTCCAGCATGATGTACTGGCCATGCGGCTTTGGGGCAAGTGCTGCTCCACAGAGCAGTCACTGTGCACCACAACAGTGTGATCAGAAGGATGCAGGCGTAACAGGGAGGGTAGAAGTAGTTTTATAGAATCACATCTCAGGACTGCTCCTTTAATCTTTGCTCTTGGTTTAGGAGGAAGAGAAGATACTGGGATATTGCCTCTTCCTCCAGTCCCTTCCCTCTAGCAGATATCTGGGCTGCCAACAGGCCCATGTAAATGCCCGCTCAAGCAGTGCCCTCTGCTTTCACACAGAGCTGCAGAAGTAGGGACTCTGACATATTTTCTTGGGCCATCAAAGCATTTATTAGCATGTGAGTTTCATGCCTGGGGCTGGTGTCTGTTTTCCCTGTTCTGTCCAAGAGAGATGATGTGCTTGGGCCAGCACTTGGAAGACAAATTCTTTCTGAATGACCTTTAAACCTCTGGGCCATCATCTCTGAATCTCATTGAAGCAGGGGCACTGGGTGTGTGGTGTACAACTGGAAATGCACCTGTTTTCCTTCACAGTTTCTATGACACTTTTCATGGTTTTCAAGCCCCTTCCACATACTCCTGTTTCTTTCCAACTAAGGAAAACATTTTTGTCCACTCCTTTCCTGCTGGCACCTGCTTTCCAGACTTGGAGTCCTCTGCTATAGAAAACTGTTATGGTACCCACCAGCCTGGTGTTGCTCCAAATACACATCATTGCTCTTTTCGTGAAGCCTTCCTTGTCAGTCATGTCCTTTGCTTCCTTCTGCATGGTTTTGTTATTACCTTGTCCAATTCATAGGATCCCCAGGTCATTGTGTGTCCTTATCCTCAGCACCTCCCTGCTTAAACCATTTCAGAAAGTGTAGCATATTGCAATGCCTACAGGATTTCCACCTAAGTCTCAACACCCTTTCCAAGCCATGACTACAACTGAAATTAAAGGTATCCAGTATGAGGGGGCTAAAGCTGCTGTAACTATGAAGCTAAAAATCAGATCTTCACTGATGAAACATTAATCCATTTGAATGAGTCCTAAATAATTAACTGTGAATTATTAGGAAGGTAATTAACTTACCAGACAAAATTGCTTTCTAAAACTGTTAACACTTTCAAAGAACCACTAGAAAGAGAAGACAATTTCAGCAATCTTACTCTGTGATGTTCCATCACAACATTGCTATCAAAGCCTTGCTGAGCTCAGTATCTGCAGAAGTGGGATTCAATCCCCAACTTTCAGATCATTTCATTTGAGACTTAGAAAAAATCTGGTCTGAATGTCAGAGATCATAATTTAGAATCAAAAACATGTAGACAAAAAGTCTTCCACTGCTGCAGTGAGAATCAGCTGGAGTTATAAATTAATATTCAGGCACATTACAGTTTCAAGTGAAAACTATGGAACATCGAGACATCTCCAGACAAAGGAAACTAGAGTTTCCCACTAACCAGTAAGTACTTCAGCACTGCCACCAGATTTGTCTTCCTCTTGCTATCCTGAAGAAAAGACAATCTTTACCATTAATTAACACAGAAAATAAACAGGTCAGGGTGATTCCTTCACGCAAAACAACCTGTCTAATACTGGAACCATTGCCATTGTCATTTTTAGATTACTTATAATTTTGGTGTTAATAAAATCATCTCAAATATTTTAACAAATCCAACTAGGGAAACTGAACACATTCACAGAAACTAAAACCACTGTGGATAATAAAAGTGCAGAAACTACATTGAAACCACAAAGGCCCTGGGTGGAAAGTGTTTGGAAACCAGGAAAGTAGTGGGAAGAAAGATCATATGCTGTATACTTTGCTATTGCATGCACTCAGGCTCCAGATACTAGTCAAGCCTCTGACCTGCCTGGAGACAGCTGTTTTTATACTCTTATGTCATTCTGTGTATTTCATTTCACTTCAATAACAAAAATAGCTTACTCCAGGAAAATGGTTGGCATACCATAACTTTCTCATCTGCTTCTTCATTGGGTTTTCACATTCTAGAACAAAAGCTCTGGGCTGGACAGCTGAAGGAAGTATTTAGGGCTCTGACACCACCTAATTTCTTTTGGACGATAAAGTTGCAGAACTATTTCTTCTTGTCACTCCATCTCTGTCTACATGGGGAGCTCCACAGAATTTCTTTCAGATGACTCATTGCTGTGCAAAAGCCACTATCATCTCCTCTAAAACCTGAGTCCAATCTCAGAGCTCTAGCATTCCGGAAATGCCAAGCCAGTGCACGAAGTTGAGGGCCTAGCATTTCACACACCACACCTGTGGATACCGGAAGCAGGAAGGAACCAATTCAAGTGTAATTCTTGCCAAAGCATATGGAAACAAACCACTCCACCAACACTTATTCCTCCGTTTCCCACCAGCCTTATTTAGCATAGAAAGGGATTCTCATTTCTTTGTCAAGAGGGAGGTGACAGGACTGCAGAGCCCAAAACCAGAACACAGAAAGAAGTCCTTGTGACCATCTCACCCAGAGAATGAGCTGAGGAAACTTGGTCTCTTTAACTTGGAAGAGACTGAGGGGTGATCTCATTAATGTTTATAAGTATGTGAAGGGCAAGTGTCAGGAGGACAGACCTAGGCTCTTCTCAGTGATGTCTAACAATAGGACAAGGGGTACCAGGTGCAAGCTGAACATAGCAGGCTCCATGTGAACATAAGGAAAATCTTTTTCACTGTGAAGGTGACAGAACACTGGAACAGGCTTCTCAGAGAGGTTGTGGAGTCTCCTTCCCTGGAGACATTGAAAACCTGCCTGGATGTGTTCCTATGTGCCCTACTCTAGGCAATCCTGCTCTCTGATAGGGGGTTGGAATAGGTGATCTTTTGAGGTCACTTCCAACCCCTAACATTCTTTGATTTTGTGAAAATCCTTGTTGGAGAAGAGGCAGCAAGGCTTTACACAAGTACTTTCTCTCACTGCTTACACTGAATTGGCAGAAAGACAGTATTTGCAAGTACTTTCTCTCACTGCCCGTGCTGGTCTCCAGAGGGTGGTTAAAAATTCACAGCAGCCACCTTGCCAGTACTTGTTTGCCTGTTCACTACACTCAAGCAGCAAGTGAAAGCACTTGTTGCTGCATGTCACACTACCTGAGTTCATGTCCTCCAGTGGTAGGACTGAATCTACATCTTTTTTCAAAGGAATCATAGCGCTTTGGATCTCATGGCTGTCCTCTACTTTACACAGCTGTTAATTAAAGGGGAAAAAAAAGAAAAAAGAAAAAAGAAAAAGGCATTGCATCAATTTATTATGGAAATAAAATGTGTGGGAAATTTGGTGTCAGGACTACTAATGGTTGCTGTCTTGACAGGATTATGGTGTACAAAAGGCAAAGTCTAGATGAAAATGCTTTTTGACGTTTAACCCCAAGCAGAGATGGGAGTTTTAAGCTCAAGAGCTTAAAGACATGTCCATGTGGCTATCACAGGTCTTAAGATGAGAGGCTCTGACAACAGTGTATTTACACTACAGGAGTTAAATGCACCTTATCAGGAGAGACAACAGATCATTAACAAGGAAACTGCTTTCAGGTGACCCCATACATTATGTTACCTTTTCTTAATAAGTTCCAGGGCTGAACCTATGAATTCATCCTTCATTTTTTGTAGCTTAGCTCCATAGCTGGTTAAGTCTGTGGCTTCTAACAGCAGCGATGAACAGCAAGAGGACTGGGCTTCAGAAGCTAGTGACTGCCCTGCAAGGTGGAGGACATCATTTAATTGTCTCGTCTCTCCTTTCTGCTGCTCATCACTGAAGATCTCATGCCCAGCTCTGTGTACTGCTACTGCCTGTAATGGTGATCGTGGAATGGGGCTAGAGCAAATGGGGATCGGTGATCTATCTGGGATGGAGATCTGGCAGGTTCTGTCCTTCACCTCAGGGCTGCTCATTCTGAAACCACCCCATGTGGATGGATATTGGGAAAAGCCAGCAGAGGCATGATTTTCATGGAACACGTCATCATCATCCTCCACTGCGACAGCAGCTTCATCCACAGCTTCATCAGCTTTGCTCCCCAGAGCTTCTGGACAGCTGTTCTTATTGTTTTCCTCCTCCAGGGTCTGGTCTGCAGGCAGACTCTTTTTCAAGCAATCTGTTGGCCTACTGCTGCTGGCAGATGAATTTGCCTTCTTGCTTCCCATTTGCCTGAAATCCTCAAAGGTGGGTATACAGAGCCGCCCTCTGCAGCGGCCTTTCTTGCTCTGTCCCAGTGTGGCTTTGACATCTGTTTCCCTATTATATTGTTCCAGTTTTTCTGCTGTTCTAGATTTGGCCATCTCATGGCTTTCTCCAGCATGCTGAAAGGGCAAATTTGGGGAGCTGTTCTGCCTTCGGAGCTGAAGCCTCCTCTGAGAGTGTCTGAGTTGCTTGATGTCTTCTGGACTGATGATCCTGTGTGCAAAACAGAGTCTCTGCCTCCCTGTGAGGCTGTGCCTGAGAGCAGTGTGTTCCACCAAAACTGTGCAGCAGTTGACAGCACAACCATTCTTGTACTGCTGACACGTCTGGCATTCAAAAAACTCTTGGGCCATCAGGTTAGGCAAAGCCACCTGTGGACACGTTGGCTTACAGGGCTCTGCCACCTTATTGCTATGCAGCCTCAGCTTCTCCTTCAGCTCTTTCTTGGCATCCCCTTGTAGGGCTCTTTCCTCTGCAGAACGGAAAAGCCCCTGAGGCGCTTTGGCAAAAGGCGGGAGGAGTGCATTCTGTGCTGATCGAGATGTCTGTTTAGCATGGAGAGAAAGGTTTCTCAGAGAGTCTGATGTGCTTTGTACTGAGGCCGTGTCCAGACTGCCTTCTGTGCACTGACTGGTGCCTCCATTGCGGAAGATGATCTCGTTATCCAGGCTCCGGCAGTGAGAATACAGCCCAGAATCAGCAGTTGTTGCCCAGTGAAGGTTCTCCACGCTCCAATACATCCGGTTTTCCACAGCACTGGCCAGAGGTGCCTTGCCTGTGTGGCAGGAGTCTAGAGTGTGGAAGTCCCCAGAAAAAATATGAGTGCCTAAGTTCTTTAGTGGATGCATGCTGCTAACTGAAAAATCCTTTAAGCCATGTTGCGCATAGAGCTGATTATTTTGGCAGCTCAAGATCACCCGGCAGTGTTCCTGTCTCTCATCAACACTGATGTATGTCATAGCAAATGCACATGGAGGCTCTAAGTGGCGTCTAGGGGGAGAAGAGGGAGCTGGGGTGTCGCTTAGATGCCAGTCAATGTCCACAGACCACAGACAGCAAAGTGTGCTGCTGGGTATTCACATAAGAGAGCTCTCACATGGGTTGAGTCGCCATGCGCAGAAGACCTGTGAATGGAAGGAAAGATGAGTTACTGAAGCAGCCTGGTGATGACTCGTAGGGTGCAACAGCAGGTCTGCTTCCAGGGAATGCAGAAGCCAAACACCTACAACTTGGGTAGAAACAGAGCAGCAACACTAGGAGATGTGGCTTGAGGCAGGGAATCTTTTCTATTTCTAGTCAAGCCAACAGTGATCTTACATTATCCAGCTGAATTTGGAGACATTTACCCTATCTACCCTCAGCAACTCCCTTACAGTAACACTGCTCAACTCTAGTGATGAATGCTCAGAAGTGCTTGCTCCAGGCTGAGCTTACGCACACAGCGGCACTAAGTAGATGAGCAGTTTACAAGAGATAGTGAGGCTGTGTCTTTCAAATGGAGTGCAGGCAAGAGTATGTGGGTTGAGGAGGAGCCTGGTGGTGGGAAAGGATGACAAGACACTGTGGTGTCCTGTAAGGCTCAAGTAGTGAGGAGGAAGAGGAAAAACAACTGGTGGTGGTTTTGTCCCTGAGAGTCATACTGCAGCCCCTTAATTCTCTGTTTACCCTTCAAAGGGAAGATGTGCATGATTTAGTGACTGGTAGCCAAGCATTTCCAAGGTCTTTCCAGCTCAGAGACAGACTTTTACAAATGTACCCTTCTTAGCAACAGGGCCAAATGATCACCCTCATGACAGCTCAGCAGAGACCCACAAAGAGAAGGTGTGGTTTCCAAGGCTATTCCTACAGTTTGTGTTCAGCATTGTAAGGCCCAGGGAATCCAAGTGACTAAAGAGACATTCAGAGAATGGCAAGGAACTAAATCCCAAAACTTCAGTTTGGGCCAGCAGGATGAGGGTTGAGTGTCCAAGTCATGCTTGAAGGTGGAAAGAGCCTCCTTACGTTGAATGGAGAGACTCCAAATTTCTCTTATGAATTAACGCCTCATGGACTTGCTAGTAGTCACACAAGACACCAGTCTCTGCTTACAGCCCTGTCCACTCCCTCCCTTGGCAACCAGAGGCAAAGCGAGTGAGTGCCTTATATAAAGGAGATTAAGACTAGTCAGGGGGTACAAGGTCAGCCTGAGATTTGTAAGGGCAACACAGAGCTGGGATGGTGGGGCATCAGTATCTAATTACGAGTCAGGCAAGAACCAGCAGGTTGTACACCTAGGAAGATGTCATGGTAAAGCAAGACAGGACCATGTAAGTTACAGCCCAGACTGTTTGCTGTGTAGTACAGCTAGATTCAACATGTGCTGCCAACCATTCAGGCACCACAGCCACCCTGACCAGGAGGAGAATGAAGACACTTGTTACTCCCTGAAAGCTAAACACCTTGGGCATCTGACCATGTGAGGCATCAACAGACATCTTCTATCTGAGGAGAAGTCTGAAGCAGCATATTGCCTGGAAGCCGATCTCAGCAATGTGCTGGTAGCTTGATTCACCACTTGCTTAGAGTGGTTCAAATTAGCACTTCCACTGCATTAATGAAACTATCTCTCATCTAATCCCAGATAGGCAAGGCAAGGCTGCTCCTGTGGATCACTGCTGAATGGAGAACATTATTTCCATCCTTCAGAATTGCTAAAAATAAAAATTAAAACTAGCTCTCAGTGTGGCCATTCCCCAAGATGTCATTGGCACTTCTCACCCAATCTTCTCATGGTGGGGCTGAAGTTCCCTGTTCTTCGTGGCTCTGGTGGAGCCCACAGGTGACAGCAGAGAAACATGAGGATCAGGACTTTCTGTGATCATAGGTTATAACATGATCTGTCAAGAAAGAGAGAATGAGATCATGTGAGAGCCAGTCACTGAGCAGGGAAGAACAGGGCTCCTGGTAGTGCTGAAGGGCTCCTGTGAGAAAGTACTGTTAATGAGAGATGCCATGGCTTGTCAGGTTGGTCTGTGATCAGGTCACAGCTACAGGGCTAAATACCACCACGTGTTTTCTGCACTCTGCTTTCAGACCAAGCAGGAAGAGCCTTGATGTAGTAAAAGCTGAGAGTAAAGCAGTCCATGCCAAAGGCAGGGAGCTCCATACAGTAAGTCCTGAAGACAAACCAAGGCCCCTGTTAGGCAGGCTCATGCACTACACATTTGCTTGGCAAGCTCTGTGTGAATGTGCATGAGAGCAAGAGAGCCAGAGGAAAAGTGCACAAGCAAGGGGAAAGCAGTCATGAGAAAAGCAAGGAGGCAGAGGCAAGAAATGACAGGGTGAGATCTGTCTGTGGCTGCTCCCTTCACCAACAGACAAGGCAGCATTGAAAATACAATTGGCATGTGTCCTCACAATCTCTTTAGGTGGAAGTTCATTGCTGGCACCCATGGCACCGCACCCTCTTTGAGCTGCAGGACAGCTGCAACGATACCAGGGGCGTGGGTAACCACTGTCCACTTTGCCCCTGCCTGCTAAGGTGTGGCATAGACCACGCAGGTGGGGTTTGCTTCACTCAAACCCACCGGTGGGAAAGGGTACCCCTTTGCCCCACAAGAGAGCAGAGGGCTGTTTCTCCAGTGGGTGTGGAAGATGTCAGTGCTCTAGAGAACTCTCCAGCAACAGGGACCTGCTGCTGTTTTGTCAGGGCAGGATATTCCAGAAGATGTGCATGGGGCAGAAAAAGTTGCTTTCAGGGAAGGAGCAGCTGGGAGAAACCTCCTGCAAGCAGAGCAAAACAAGCAGAGACTGAGGGAGAAAGAGGCAGAGCCAGAGGCAGAGCCAGAGGCAGGTTTGCTACCTGGAGGGTCCAGAAAAGACACAGAACAGCCAGAGTTGGCTGTGAGAGACAGCAGAAGACACTTTCCAGAGGAGGCTGTGCAGTTTGGTGACACATAGGCAGGCACCAAAAAATACTGGATTGAGTGGAGGAAGAGGGAAATATTGTTTCCAAATATTTTATTTTAAGCTTTGTCATCCACCAGAGCTGAATTTTCTTTCTCAAAAAGTGACTTTTTCCACTAAGAAAACACTTCAGACATGAAAAGACCCTTTGATACTTTGCTCAGAGCATGGGATGTAGCTCACAGGTTGGGTGTGCAAGGTTCAGTGCCTTGGCTGGAATAAGAGGGAGCCTCAGAAGTCAGTGAGTTCTGTTTTGCCTCATGCCTGCCAGATAGCTGTGGAGATCTCTTATCAGACAGCTTTGTCACTACACCCTTGAAAAGACCACCTCCTTTCTAAAGAACTCTTCTAATCTTCCCCATTTCCCACAAATCAGTACCCTGAGGGCTGAGCACAGCATGTCAGGAAGCTAATCTTAATTTATTTGAGCACTGAGGCTAACTGCTGCCCGAGTCATGACCTGTGAAGGGAAAACGGCTGTGCTAAGGCACAGCCTGCTTGCCTCACTGCCTAGGGATGCTTCCAGCAGGAAGAAAGCAGAGGTCTCTTTAAAACACGAAATAATTCTGAACTAGCCTTTAACCAGGAAATACTGAGCCCTTCTCCCTCTTTCCCATGTTTTTGTGCTCCATTCCTTGTGGCACACAGAAACGGCACCACAGTTTCAGCTAAGATGCCTGTTTGTCAGGTCAGTGACAGGCACGTGTCTACACACTCAGCTCTAAAGTAACATGATGACAAGCATACTCTAGGCACTCTGCTGGAGAAGAGCACAGGATGGAGATAGGAAAAAAAAATCTCCATTAATGTACTTCTGGTTGATATGCTAAAGATGATCTTGCAGCATATCCTTGCAGGCTCACTGTACACAAAGAAAATTTAGCTGCAGTCTTACACAGTCACCATTAAAGAAACACTGGCAACCAAAGCAACACAGAAGAGTTTGTTGTCTCACCACCTCAGAACTATAACTACAGTCTGTAACTACAGCAGTTGATCCCAGGTATAGAAACTAGTTAATGTCAAGGAAGTGTGAGGCAACAGGGAGAAGTAAATGCACATCTCTCATATGGTGACCCAACTTTGGGTCATGAATCACCCTCTCCTAAAGCTACACAGCAGTCCTAACGCATGCTGCATTCTCTTCCAGTTAAACCAAGGAGTCACTTGCAAGTTCTTTGTTGCTCCCTGATGTACTGTGGGTTGATGCTGCACTCCTTCATTTACCCATATGAATACTTCCAAGCAGTCCCGCCCACACTTCCTCAAATTTAAGGTTTTACTCTAGTTCAGCAATCCCTCAGGCCAATGCTAACTCATTCCAGGCCAAATCATAGAATCAATCAGCTTGGAAGAGACCTCCAAGATCATCCAGTCCAACCCTATCACCCAGCCCTATCCAATCAACTAGACCATGGCACTAAGTGCCTCATCCAGTCTTTTCTTGAACACCTCCAGGGACGGTAACTCCACCACCTCCCTGGGCAACCCATTCCAATGAGAAATCCCTCTCTCTGTGAAGAACAATAGCAGAAAGGAACTTAAGAGTTGGCTGCCACTCTGAGAATGGTACATCACTGCTCTCCCATCACATTGCCTGTGCAACATGTGCTTGTTCCCTGACTTAAGGACTGAAAAACTTGGTTACAAGCCTCACGCCTTAAGTGAGCATAAGACTAAAGACATTGAGTACTCAGCTTATTTTCTACCATGTGATTCTTTTTAATCAACTTCTCCACTACTCTGATAAGTGCCTGCTTGGAGACTTGCCACTAGCTTTCAATTCCCTGAAAAATCCCCTCAAAGAACTTATTTTTCAAGGATTTAAAGCTTGAAGGATAAATTATTCCTTCCCATACACATAAGAAACGTTCTGCCTGGCTGACCTTCTCAGCAAAGTACCAGACAAAGTGTCAGGAGGATGAAGTAAGCAGGCACATGATAAGTTGTTCAGTGCTGGTAAAAAGAACTGTGGAGAGGATCAGTCGTGTTTAAGAACTCCAGGGACATCAGGACATGGGACGACAGAGCCTCACGAGACCTCAGGAAAAGAGGCCATCACATCTGGCAGGGATAAGTAGGTTTGGTGATATGCGCTTTGCAGAGTTCACTGCAGCAAGGCTCACTCAATAGACCAGGCAAACAGGGAAGCTTGTTCCACAAAATGGTGGAGAGAAACTTGCTATTGTCTGGCCCCTCCTGCCTTGACAAGAGAGACCAGCTGAGTGTGGTATATTTTCCACTTCCCACATTTACATCTCAGTTAAAAGCAAATTAACTTCTGAATCTTGGCCATCACACCAAACTCCTGTTTCCAGGGGAAGGGAGTAACCAGAATCACCGTACTCCATCTTGTAATAAGAGATGAAATGAACCTTCAGGTCTTACTCTAATTTCTCTGCATTGTGTTTTCTAAATTGCACCACTGAACAGAGGTTGGTTTATTCAGGAATACAGTCTCCCTTTTATTTCAGAGATCTAACCAGCTACTGGGAAATTAAAAGCACATTTCAAAGAGCTGTACAAAGGATTTTAGCAAGCTATGATACTGCTGTGAGTTTTTTGCTATCTGATACGGCAAACCTCGTGGACACAGCATGATCTGTCTACTGCCATGTAATGCACATCACTTCAGCTGCTTAGCAGAACACCAATCTCAAGGGAAGGAATGCCAAATACATCTAGAGTTTTTTTCAAGTTAAAGGTTAACAAGAAAAGTAAAGGTTCCTTGGCTGTATTTGCTTTCATAGCTGTTCACTCAGCCAGAAATATGCTGCAGGAACTACTTGTGGTAGGATGATTACGTGACTGCAGTTACATTTCTTGGGGTTTTTGTCTCTTCCCAGCTTATATAGTGTCTGTTAACTGCAGCAGGAGAGCTACAGCCACCCTAGTTATCTAAACCAGTATAATTTCCTGGGTTTCTTTCCTTCCTAGAGTGCATAGCTGAGTGTGACTTTCCTTGAGTTTACAGTTTTGTCACTGCTTTCATTTCCTGCTCCGTGGCACAAATCAAGACTGCTAACAAGAGGAACAGCTGCCATCTTGGTTTTAAAACTAGGCAATACAGAGAAACCCATGACCACTATAGTCTGCTTACTGTATTTATAGCCCTCATGTCTTCATCTTAACTATAAGCATGGACCACGCAATCTCAGACAGCGCAGTATGGGAAACAATGTCTCTCTTAAGCCTCTTAAGATCCAGTGCAGACCAGGGTGTAAAACACAGACATTGCATTTCTGCTGTGCAGTGAACTGCTTGTCTTGTCACATGATATTTTCTAACCATTCTCCTCCTTTCACATCTCTTTATTCTTTGTTTTTTTCCTCCCAGTTCCCTAACTCTTCCTACATCCCACTGCATTCAGCACCAGTTTGCAAGGCCCATCTGTGCACCACCATCATTATCATTACCTCCATGGTCACAGTCATGGTCAGAGCTGGCTAATCAGAGCAGCCCAAAGGTATACATGTGCCTGTCAGATGTGCCAGAGAAGTATCTGTCAACACTATCTGTTGATCTTCATGGAACATCCTGTTATGGTACATGCAGTTCCACCAAGGAGAGTGTATGACGCACCATAACTTCGTGTGAACTTCTGTTTTGGCTCCTGATAATCTCAAGACACTGAAAAAGGTAATTTCAAAATTTTATGGAATCACTTAAGGTCTTAAGCATTCTTGGCTCTCTTTCTGTGTGGTTTTTAATCTGTTTGGGAACTTGGCCTTACTGACTTAAAAGGTTTCACCTGAGAAGCCCTGCTGCTCCACACATCTGTGCAATTGGCAGCAATGCCTTTGATGAATTTTTCTGGCTGCTCTCTGTGTAGCTTCTCCATCTTGTATCACAGCACAATTTTCTCCTTGGGTTCTCCCTTCAGAAAGGTTGTGAGAATACTTCTAACCTACTTCTAAGAGAAGACATTCCAGCATGGTGGCTTCAAGTAACATACTTCCAAGGTGACCTGTGTTCCCTCTTGACTCCTTGCTTTGGGAAACAGTATCATTTGTTTCACCCATTTTTTTCACCAATGCACCACTAAATCTCTTGGATATTATTCCAAAAGTCCCGCTGACAATGTGGCTGAAGTAATGAAACTTGAGAAGATTAGCATTCACCTCACAGGCAAGGAAGGCTGACTGTTTTGCTCCAGGCGACACCTCCAGCACGTGTCTCCACTGCAGCTGCTTGGTAGCACTGCCTGTCAAGCGCCTCAGGAGAAGGTATCACCCTATCACTTGCTGAGCTTTCACTGGGTCAGCACCCTCACTGGACAAAAAATTCCTTTGGATGACTCTTCAGGAGGAATGAAGTTCTGTTTGCAATACAGTCCTCTCTTGGGACAGATCACCTACAGCACCTATGAACCTTCAGGGTGCATCTGATCAATAGATCCTGCACTTATCTGGGATACTCTGAGTCACCCTGCTCAAATGTGGGGGTTATAACCAAGCACATAACCAAGCACACCCAGAGCTTAGGCTTGCCTTAGTTGATGTTCAGGACCCAGGTGGTTTCCCTTATCCTATGCACACAGCATAAACCAAGCATTCCCATGCCTTTGGGTGAGCAGAGCAGATCTTGCACACCACCCATCTTTGTCTTAGCATATACAGAGAGCAAGCACAATTAGCCTTGTGAGGAACAGACAGCACTTGAGCACAGCCTCCAACCCTGCTCCATGCACCCTGGCTCAGACACATCCAGTTCTTGAAGGCAAACCTGAGCCAGCCTCCTGTGAGATCTGGGAAGCAAAAGCCATATGTGAGCCCACTTTAAAGCCTAGGGCTTCCAGTCCTAGTTCAGATTCCTACTCTGCATAGATACAGTATCAGCAGTAACTGCAGAAAATGGTTGCAATATGATTATAGTTAATTTATTATTCCTCAGGAGGTTGGCAATAGCAGAAAAAGTCAAGGCTGTGACTTGAAGCTCAGTCTCAGCAAAGGGTCCAACATCAATCACAACTTCCCAGTGCCAGCTCCAGACCGTTCTCCTCTGCTGGAGGGGCAGACCGTTCCCCTTGGCTTCCAGCTGATAGTGGTGCACCCCCAGCAGCACCCCACCAATGCTCAGTCAATTGCTTGACAGGCCGTTGTGAGGCAGCCCAGCACTAGAGCCCAGCACTAGAGGCCCACTGCCAGCAGTGATCAGCAGCAGATAATTTTGGAAAGAGCAGTCACAGATAAAGCATGTTTGCAGCAGGCAGCTGATGAGGTGAGGAACGATATCTCAGATCATTTGAAACCATCTTGATCCTCTTGCATGTGTTTTATGAAGGCAGAAGGGACAGTGCAAAAAATGCAGGGGGTGTATTAGATTAGGTGAACATGAAGACTGAAAGAGAAGTAAATCAAGACAGTATCAGGAAAGAGCAGGCCAACTCCCTTCTCCTTGCAGCATGTGATAAAGATCAAGAGGCTTCACTGAAGCACGTAGATGAGTGTTGTCTTCCAGCATGCAGAGGACTGGCTTTTCAATTCACAAATTTCACTCATACTCTAGCAGGAATGAGGTAAAAAGTAAAGTCACATTAAATGGGGTGGTGTGGGGGTGTGTAAATCAGCCTTTTGTTTTACATCATAATTTAACCCTTGATTTAATCTCATAATGTTCAGGGCCTGAGTCATGATGTTGGATTTTTTCAGCCTGGAGGAGGCTCTGGGGAGACCTAATAGCAGCCTTCTAGTACCTGAAGGGGACCTACAAGAATGGAGAGACACTTGTTTATAAGGGCCTGTGGTGATAGGACATGGAGTAACAGCTTCAAACTAGAGAAGAGCAGTTCTTTACTGTGATGGTGGTGGACCACTGGAACAGGTTGCGAAGGGAGGTGGTTGGGGCCCCATCCATGGAGATATCCAAGGTGAGGCTCTGGACAACCTGGTCTAGTTCAGGATGTCCCTGCTGACTGCGGGATGGTTGGACTAGGTGACCTTTGGAGGTCCCTTCCAACCCAGACCATTTTATGATGATTCTATGATTCAAAGTCAAAATACTGCTGACTGGACTAGCAATATGTGACCAACAGGGAACATAGTAACACAGCTTTTTACATTGCCTCTACCAATCCCTGGAAGACACAATAAAACCAGTGCTCTATGGGTTGCTAAAGAGTCTAAGCCCAATCCTTAAAATGCATAGGGCAAAGGGAAAGAAATCACACTTTCGTTCTAAGAATGAGGTGTACACAAAAAGTTTCATCTCCTCTCCTTGCAGCAGGAAGATGTATCTTGCAGCACAGCCACAAACCTCAAAATGTCTTACTGCATTGGTCTTTCCAACAAAGGAATATGAACACCTTCACCTCACTAGTGAGGGAAAAAATCCCCCAGCTTCACTCTGTTGATGTCTGTTCATTAACTTTGCGCTGGAAACCCGTCCAGCATCTCCCAAAGCCAATGGAAGGTGGATATGCAGTCTTCCAAGCTAGCAAAGCACACACCATCTATGAGCTCAGAGAGGGGCCTGCAGGAGGGGGAAGGTGTTAGGAAGGTGAGTGGCACGCATATTCTCATCCTACATCTTGTGTGGTCATATCCCAAAGCTGTCAGGCACTTCAGTTTATTGCTGGTGGAGGCAGGTTCAGCGTGAGGAAAAGTGGACAGCAATAGCGTCAGCAGTCCTGGCTGGGGTGTAAATGGCCAGCAGCGGTCACACTCTTTAATCCTCTGAGTGTGGAGCTACTTAGAAAAGCTTCTACAGAAAACCTGGGACAACTATAGCCATCAGCTGTCTCAGCCTGGGAATTTGTCCACAGAAGGTCCAGCAGTGCATATTGCCAGGCCGTGAGAGTCTTGACAGGGAACTGGTGCAGCTGGCCCAGCTCTGCCTCTGTTCAGCCCTGAGGAACATCACAAGCTTTTCCCTGCCTACCTAGGAGAATTTATTTTCTTCTTTTTTGCACATTTTCAAATCCTCAATTCCCAGTTCCTCCCACAGGCCTCTCTACACAACCCCTTCTTTTTCAGATGCTGATGCTTTTCAGTTGATTAGACCTTGGGCCAAACCATGAGGCAGGTGTAAATCATTGTGCTTGTCAACGGTTATTTACACCCACTGAGAATTTCCCTTTGTCGCCATTTAGCAGAATTATACGACATGCCTTTTATCTCTCCTCACAGTTTACCCTGTCGCTCCCCTCTCCTGGCCCCTAAGCCTCTCGCCTTGCTCTGGACTCTCTGTAGGTTTGCAGGATAGGTTGCTTATTTGCAATGTAAAGTGTCTCTCACTGGCACAGCCCCGTGCAAATGAACCCAAGAGAAGCACATTTATTCTTACTTGTGCGGCACATCCAGACCCATCTTTTCCTGTCAGCAGATCCCTACAATGCACGTGACTTGCTAAGGAAAGAAATATGTCCCCTATTACCACTATGCAATGCAGGATCTCTCTGGGGAGGTACAGAGGAGAGAGAAGGAGAGGACTGACCCCATGGAGAGCCTTTCTCCTTGAAGCTGATGGCAAAGGCTCGCCACCCAGCACAGCGCTATGTAGATTCTGACTGTCAATAGGCAGGATATCATTAATGACTTCTTGTTGCTATGGTGATATTGATGGATAGTCCCTGGGGGTGGTGGTAACTCAGGGAAAGCTAGCAAAAAGTGGGTCAAAAAATCCCCCAGGAAAAAGTGAGTTTGCCTACAAATGGGCAGTTGCATGACATCCTAGATGAATTTGGTGGCACTTCACACTTCCTTGCTCATCCTACCTCTTACAAACACAACGTGGTGTTCTTCAGAGCCACTGGAAACACTCCTGCTCACAGCAGGGCTCCGGTGCACAGGCACACTGTTGCAAGCAGATTTCATTACCAAGCATTATTTTTGCAGCTTCACCCTGGCCATTCATTTCAAATACAGAGCAAAAATCTTGGCTCCAGTGGAATCACTTGGATCCAGGCCAGAGGGCACAGAGCCAGGATTTTCCCCAGCTCTCAGGATGCCTTATCACAAGTGACAATTTCATTCAGCTGCCATGATAGCCACTGGGAACACCCTGCCTTTCCAGAGCTCTTTCAAGCACGGAAAAGCTGTGGTTACAAAGAGGTTTTTTTCCCTCTATTTTTCTGACGCTCAGCACTATGCACTCTGTGAAGGTGGTGTTGTGGGCTCTCTCATAGCTTCCTGCTCTTCAATATGCAGTTTAGAGTCATCTTTTACACTTCATCCTAGCTGAGTAATGACTGATGACAAGAACAGGTTGCATTCCAGTCATAATTGGGCCCTCTCACCTTTCACAACTGTTCTAGGGATTTGGGGCACAAGAACTGCCTTCCTAAAGTACCAGTGCTCTCTTTGACCTTACTTTCTCTGGGAAAAATAATCCTAATTTAGGTTGGTGACATTATAATGAAGAGCTGATAAAGTCATAAAGTCAACAGTGGAACTCCTCCTTCCTCTGTACATGCTATTTATCTAAGTGGTGTACAAACTACACCCCTTGGCGGAGGGGAGGTATTCTGTACAACTAGTAAATTTCAGAGTATGCTTTTTGTCCTAGTAAAAACTCTTATCTTTTCTGCTGCATTAGTTACTTCCTCACATAAAAACTTACCAAGGAACTTTTTACTCCAAACAATGGCACAGCTCAAAGCACGTATCACTTAATTACCTGATGGCCACTCTTACTCCATAAAGTTGTTACTGGTTTGGATCTGCTACTACAGAAGAAATAAATCCCCAGAGAAGCAGTATCTATAGCAGTATCATTATGCAGTTTTGCCAGTAAATTCTCAGTGTAGATCAGGTCCAACCGATTTGTCAGCTTTTCCACTACTTGTGAATTCAGATCCTTTGCCTCCAGGTGAACTCAGGAACTGAAGACAAAATTACCCTGCCCTTTCCTTTTGCATCTTTTGATAAACGTAATTTTAATGGACTATGTGGTCTCAAAGCACTTTACATCAGCAACAGATCCCCAGAGCAAATTTCAGTTAGTTTCTCCTACGTTACATGTAGCAGCTCATTAAATATATTGGGCAAGGTTACCGAGCCCACGGAGTCCAGACCAGCACTGACAGAGGCTATGTTTTGTATAGTGATCCCTTGATCAAACTGTCAGCATCATTTATTTGCTTGTGTTTCATATGCCTGAATGCTCCAGTAAATTACTTTTCCCAGTTGACTATCGGAAACAAAGGCTGCTCTTTCAAGTTGGATTTGCACCTTTTCCCTTCCCCTCCATTTCAATTAGCTATGGAAATAATTTGTTTGGGTTTTTTTCCTAGCTGCTTCTGCTTGCCTATATTAGAACTTTAATAACATCACTTGCTGGATCAAAATCTGCTTGGTACCTTCTTTGTAGGAAACAGGGCTTGCAACTAGCATGCCCAATTAATCTCCTTGACCTGCTGCTAACCAGGGTGGAGAGCACAGAACCAGCTGCAGCATTCTACCTTTTCCTCAGCTAGGAGTGAGGGGATGTGGAGGCTGTGAGTGCAATGGGTGGAAGAAATCAGGTATTACCACAATGAGGTTGGACCAGACAGGGCCAGGAACTGGTTTATTGCACTGGGAGACAGAGGAGGCTAGAGGAACATAATAGCTCCTTGAAACAGGATCTCTCTCTGTGGGGAACTGTCATTCTACTGTCTACACAGCTATTATTTTTGTGCTAATGACTCTGTGACTGCAGAGTCGTGGCAGGTGGAGAACTGCCCAGAGCAGCCCAGAAGTGGCCAGCTTGGACTGGGATGAAGCTCTGCATTCTTCCACTTAGAGACACCAGGGTAAATGACTTTAGGCACAAATCCCAGCCCACTGGGAAAAGCACATATTCCAGATGGCAATTTTCCAATTACGGTCTGCCCTAAATAACTGGTCACCAAAGGTTTCTCAGAGTAGACCTTTTATATCAAGGTATTTAACTTTAAATGGTATCAGATGCATTCAAGATCAGAGAATCTCTCCAGGCTGTCTTTGACCCAGCTGGGCATTAACTTCCAGGTGACCTCATAGGAATGGGATTTGGAGAGATCAGACTGGAGGGGTCTCACCTGCCCACACACATCACGTATTTCTGATTTACTGACAATGCTTTTAGAGTTACCATAAAGAAATAAATTCCAATACTGGCTAATGCCAATGTATATGCTTTTGTATTGCTCCTAATAACATCTATATATTTTAAATCATCAGTACTGCCAAAGGACTTATTTTTTTTTGTGCTCCATCAGTTCATACACTGCTATTGTGAAAAGTAATGGACAGGAGGCAGGATATGCCACTTTGTTTACAGCCAGATGTACCAAAATGGTTTTGTTTGTTCAAACACACTGGGTACTTGGTACAAGTAAGCTCCATTTTCTTGCACTGCGGGTTAGCCATTGCACAAGTAAGATTGTGAACATAAGAAAGAATAAACACAGCTCTTCTGCAGCAAGTGAGGGAGGATAATAAACTAGATCCCCTCTTCCTGTCCTGTGGGTCCCAGATATTAGCTACATCACACAGCCCACATGACTTTGAGTAGGAAGAAGGCCCACCCTGGATCCAAAGTTGTAAGATACCTCATACCTCTTCCTATCTAACTTACTGCAGGCACTGAAGCTGCCTGCTCCGAAACAGCACTGGGGTTTTTATTTCCCTCACAATGAGTTAAGTATCGACATTTTCATGCCATTTTAGGAAACATTCCAAGTACTTAAGTGCTGAAGGCTGCTACATTCAAAGACACAGATAACCATAGCTGACCACAGCGCTTGCATGCAGATATGTATTACTAAGGCAGCACTAAGAGCTGAATCAAGAGCATTACGGCTAAGCTGCAGTCTTCTAACCTGGCTCCTGCACAGCAATGAAAGTCTGCAGCCTTTGTGGTTGTTTCACAGTACCCAAAGCTGGACCCTCTACAGCAAAGGGATACAGAACCACTCTATAAATATGACTTGGTAATATCAATCAAGAGAGTAAACATCACCTGTGCAGGCATTCAGTCACTCATGGGCAACAGCTACAAATCCTTCTCTCTGAGAAGATATAGTGTGAATGCTGGAGCCAACGTGATGGTGAGTCTCATGCAACACAGCATCGCAGAAAAGGATTTAACATCAACTTCATAAATACCCATCAACAAATCCTGCATGTAGCTAGCCATAACACCTCAGAAAGTTTAATTACCACTTAAGAAATGCAAGATAAAATGAGCCACATGACCTTTCCTACCCCAGATTCTGTAGGTCAGCATTATTTAAGACAACTGGGAGCCTGAAAAGCTAAACATTAGTGTTGGCAGATGAACAGATGGATGGATCACTGCCAGCATAATCCATCTTCCCACTTGCCTCCGTAGGACTGGGTGACATTCAAAATGAGCTACTTCCCTATGCAAAGAGAAATGCACGAAATGCAATGAGCAGGCTTTAAAATGGATTCATCGGCTGGCAGGAACAGTGGCAAAATGCTTTATGGCTGCCTTTAATGTTGCAGGCGAGGCTGTAAACAAGAGCATCAGGCTGTGACAGAAGTGGGGAATGTAGTGACCACAGTGGATTGCTGTAAGCCAACCCCTGAGCCAGTTATAAAAATCTGACAGGATGCTGTCATTCTTCCTTTGTGGATAAATACTCTAAATCTAATTAAGCTTTTAATCAGAGTAGATAAAATAATTATGGTATTACAGTCAAAGGAGATGCTCTAGCTAGTTTTATAAAAAAATTCCATCTGTGCTCATCTGCTTAAATTGGGGGCATTTTTGTGTTATTTGTTTTTTTTTTGGGGGGGGGGGGGGTGTTTGTTTGTTTTTGCTTGGGGCTCTAAGAAGAATTCATCAAAAACTGAAAAATAGAAAAGAGTGAAGTTCATTTCATAGATTTCTTAACATGACCAGTGAGTGTGCAGACAGCAGCTCTCAGACAGACAAGGGACTCAGTCCAGAGCTTTCAGATCCAGCTTAAATACCTGTTGCCTGAGCACAGAGAACACTCCTGCACACAACAGGAGTTGTAAGGCACACAACAGGAATTGTAAGGCACTGCACTGGTATCAACCATGTTACCCTCCCCAACAGAGAAGGCACTGAAGCCCACAGATGCTCACATATGCCAGATCTTTCTGGTGCTCAGCCAGGATTCAAAAGTAGCATAATTTCCTTCACCTCCTAGCTATAGCAGACTCTTCTGGCAGTTTGCAGATTACAACATGACTTCTAATAACTCTAACGTGCACCTTTGTGCCTATAGTACCCCAAATGACAGAGATATCTGTCTACACCATCACTCACATCTGACTGTTGTGGGTTTTTTTAAAATGGCTGAAGTCTTCAAAATTTTCTGCATCTGCTGGCAAACATCAGTGCTGTTGACACAGTCAGCCAGTGCAGCCAAGCACAGAAATAAATCCAGTCAAGAGCCGAACCTGGGACTCCAGGTTCATGAAGCTTCCTGACTAACCCATTGATGCATCTGGCTTCTGAACTTGCCTGTGTAGTTTGTACCAAAAAAGCACTTGTTTCCATTCACTACTGTCCATATGCCACCTCTAAATATACTGACATGTTAGCATTTATGTAACATTGAGTACATAACCCATATGGCTTCTTTCAGCAGGCAGCAACAGCAAGAAGGGTGAGTTGCAAAGACAGTCTGGAGATGGAGCTTGCAAAGATTTATTTCTAAGAACCATATAACATTTGTTGCAGATGGACAGTGATGGAAGAGTTGTTACAACCTGCTCCAGATGGGCCGTGTTTTCTCTTTTGGATGAAACTAAATGGACTTCTTTTATATGAAGTGTCTGCTTCTCCTGTGATCCCTCTGTAACAGAAGCTGGGCAGCAGAGCAGATCCAGGCCTAGGCTAAGGAGTGTCAGAGCTCATAGTACAATAGTCTTTAATTATCCCTGCTAGCCTCATCTGGAGCCTCTACACTTGCTCCTACCACCCACTAGCCTGGAAACTGCATTAAAGTCTTTGCCCTGGTCCCTTTGTGAGCTAGGTTCTATGTATGCTGATTTTGGCCTGACCAACTTGACTTCTTGGGTGACATCAGAGCTGTGTTGGGACTATGACTTTCTCTGAGGCTTGGTGGTTGAACCAAGACATAGTCATGAGGCCTGCTCTGCCATCTTTCCATTTGCACACTGTGAGACTATATCCTTTTTCCAAGATTGCTGTCTCAACCTGCTGCCTGGCTTCCATCTCCCCTTCATTTCCAGAGACATTCATTTTTTACTTGCTCTGTGAGTTTGGCAAGTATTACTTCTTGTAATTAAACAGAAGAAAGGAATGTTCATGTGGAACAACAGAGTAGAAAATAAAAGAGTTTTCAAGTGTCCTATGCAACAGCCATTGCCGGGAGGCCTTCCAGGAATGCAGAATCAAAGCAACTTCAAGACTGCCACAAGTGGCCTTCTGACTTCTGAATGGGAATCTTTGAATGTTAACAACTTGCTTTAGCAGATAAAGGGTAAAAATGTGTTTGCTCTCACTGCCTAAATCACAGAAAGAAAAAAAAAAGTGACAGCCAATTAACTACTTCTGGATAACGCTTACCTTAACCATCATGACTACAAGACCATTACACTTTCGCATCCACTGAAAGAGAAAAAAAGCTATGTGCATGTAAGAGACTGCAGACAGGTAACTCAGGGGCCTCATGCTGCTATTACTCCCAATTTTAAAGATGATGAGTTCTGTAACTCTAAAAACTGTTGTATCCCTTGTGATCACACGCTGTGTTAGACCTAATCTTGACAGATTGCAAGGAGTTGATCCCAGAATTGAAAACGTAACTGGTTGCTTAGTTACCAATCATCACTACACAATTATATTTGCTGTGTGCAAACAGAACCCAGTGCAAACCAATTATCCATCATTACAACTTCAAAAATGTCAGTTTCAGAGTGAGTCAGGTAATAAAGGAAATTTGAGTATGAAACCACAAATTGTAATTAAAAGCCTTTTTTTCCCCCCTAAATGTCCAAATAGCCAGCAACTGAGGAAAGTGAACACATTGCTTTGGAAAAAAAAAACCAAAACCAAAATCAGGGTTGGTGTTTATTAGGAAAGTGAAAGCAAGTGTGTTATGTGTATGAACACTGGGAGAATAGAAAGTAGTAAATAAAAATGACAAGCTAAGAATTGCACAAAAGTGATAAGACCCTGAGAGAATTAAAGAGCTTCAGCATTAATGATGGTGTGGAGTTGAAATACACTGGGTCCTAACAACAACATAGTGTCATTCCAAAAATGAAGTGGAATTACAGTCAGTAGCAGCGCAATGAACGTAGAGTAAGTAGAAAGCTATCTCTGTCAGCTGCTCAGCAGTAACTGTCTTAGGAACTCTACAACATTAATTTGTTCATTTGTTTGGATACCAAAGCAGGAGATAAAAGTGGCCTTAAATTTAAGTCACTTAGGAAAATACATTTTGTAAGACCAAAACCTTCCTTTTGGCTGGTAAAAGAAGCTAGACTACAGCAGAATACAGAAAAGTGCATGATTTCACAGTGAAGATATTCAACCTCTAAAATAATTTTCTAGGGGTTGTGATGATTAGTGGGAACGGGTCAGGTATGAGTAGCAGCTCTCTATCTTTGTGAGACAGACTGGAAGAGCCAGCAGGTGCAATGGTTGCAGGGATCTGTTAATGTCTCTCCCATTCCTGAAACACAGATATATGGATATTGCTATTTAATACACTGTGAGGAGCCACACTCTTATTTCTCACTATTCTTTCATGTTCCATCTCCCAAGATCAAATAATTTAATCTCCCACAACTCTGACATTCCTTTAGCAAGGTCTGTCTTTCATCCTGCCAGATCTGTGGATAAGCTGCTGTACTTGGATGCCTCACTAACAGCACATTCCTGAGAGCATGCACCACATAGATGCTGGCAGGTTAGATACTCACAGGCTAAACCTGTGTACTGAATTAATCACCATGGCTGTAAACAATCTGTGCTCAGCATTGCTGGTGTCCAGCCTCTCTTCTCCCAAGCAGGTCATCTTCCCTCTCCTAAAATATGTAATAACAGAAGCAGTCTCAGAGATTTCTGCCTTGTCTTGGTGTCAAGTGCAGCTATGCTATATCTGATCATGTCCTTAGGAGAATTTAAGCTCTCTGAAGACAGGAATGGTCAGGCTGAATTTGCACTGACTATTCTGCCAGTTTCTCTCCAGTAAAATCTGCACGTCCTGTTCACATTAATGGTAAGGGCCATAAGCTCAATACCCTGCCCTGAGTACCCTACAGTTTCGAGAGGAGGAAATAGGTCAATCTGACTTCTTTATGCAACACAATACGATATGGTAAAAAAAAAAAAAAAAAAAAAAATCTACAAGGTACACACAGCATCCTTTTTGCCTTTGACACCAATATGAGATTGGCTCATATTTGGCCTCAAGAGTGGCAGCAAAGAACAGACTGAACAATTTTCAGGTTAATAGCAAATGAAGAGAAACAAGTGTCCTCCTGCCTACTGAGATGTATAGAAAGTTTAAATGGTGCTTGAGAGTCAGCAAATATTTTTCTGTTATTGAGTTTGAGCAGAAGCTGAGGGAAAGACAGGCTACGAGAGACACCAGATCAATTTTGCATTTGCTGTGGCAGCTCTTATGCTGTGAAGAAGTTTATCACCAGCCTGGACAGGATGTATGCAAGTCTCCAGAGAGATGCTGCTTGCTTAACACTTGTGCGTAACTGGCCCCAAAACTGAACTTGTGACTGGCCACTAACTGGATTTAACTCCATTCACCACAACTCTTTAGGCCCAGCTATCCAGGCAGTTTTAACCCAGTGAAGTGTCCACACATCCAAGCCATGTGCAGTTCCCTCATCCACTAAGCAAGTCGCCTTGCCATAGAGATCAGGTTTGTTGAGCAGGACCTGCCCTTCATGAACCCATGCTGACTGACCCTGATCACCTGGTTGTCCACATATAGTGTAATGACACTCAAGATGATCTGCTTCATGACCTTTGCTGGAACCAAGGTCAGACTGACAGCTTACTAATTCCCAGGTCTTCCTTCCAGCCCATCTTGTAGATAGCTGTCACATTTGCCAATCTCCAGTAAACAGGGACCTTCCAAGCTAGCCAGGATTGCTGGTAAATTATGGAAAGTGGCTTGGTGAGCACTTCTACCAGCTCCCTCAGTATCCTTGGGTGTATGCCATCTGGCCCCATAGATTTCTGTACATCTAAGTGCTGCAGCAGGTCACTAACCATCTCCTCTTGGATTATGGGGGCTTCATGCTGCTCTCCATCCCTATCCTTCCAGCTCAGGGGGATGGGTATACAATAAACAACTGGTCCTACTACTAAAGACTGAGCCACAGAAGGTGTTGAGTACCTCGGCCTTTTCTTCATCCTTGACCACTGTTTCCCTCTGCACCCAATGGAGGACAGAAATTCTCCTTAATCCTCCCTTTCTTGCTAGTATATTTGTAGAAACCTAAATGGGCTTCAGCTGTTAAAGAGCTGGGGGAGTTGTCTCTTTTACCCACTGTAGATCTACCCCAAATTAGCCCTGTCTACTACTAATCTCTTCTTAACTATAAAGACCCTCTGTTACGCAAACCTGGACCAAATGAAAAAAGGCCCCAGGAAATAATGGGCTTACCTCATCATATCGCAGCTGGCAGCACTGCCTAGAACACAGTGGAAACTTGATTTATTAAAATTAATGAAGGAACTGTCTAGTCTTGAATAATTCATTACATATCAGCTTCTGCTGAGGTAATAGGAGCCCAGTAAGATCCTCTCTAGCACTGCACAGTGCCTGAAATCTTTAAACGAAATGATGTCAAAGATTGGCTAGCTAAAGATTGAAGGGCTTTCTCCACATGAAGTGGGAGGTACTGATTCCTGTGGCTGAGATCACAGTTGCCATCTGTGAAAATCAGCAAGGTCTCTCAAACGGAAGCCAGCCTGCTAACATCACCCATTTCTGCCGGGGCACGAAGCATTCTGCCAAAGACATCAACTTCTGCAGAATGGCTTCATTTTTCACCATTCTTACTGAAATGAAGTTTAGATTTCACTATCTACAATAGGACAGGGATTTCTGAGGATGCTGACTTACTTTTCTGATCATTCTGTATGAAAATAAATTAACTGGACATGCAAATAAGTAGCACTACCATCTGAACATGTAGATCTTAAGGTGTAGTCGCTGCTGCTGCTCCAAGCATTCGTCAGTGCCAGCAGAATCAAATTACCTACAGCCTGGGCAGTGTTAGGGCTGGATTTTAGAGCACATCAGAAGTCCTGGAACAGAATCTTGCTAACTTAATCTGGTGCCACTTGATGAAACAAGAACTCTTTTTTAAATTCTGCTGAAGTCAAAAGCAAAACCTTTAATAAATGTGTAAACACAGCAATATCAGGCACTGTAATTCAATGGCTGATATTCCTCTTCCTGTATGTCCTCCTCTGCAGAAGTCAGAGCAACTGCAATTAAAANTGCTCCAGCCCTCTGACCATCTTTGTGGCCCTCCTCTGGACCCGCTCCAACACTTCCATGTCCTTCCTGTGCTGGGGGCTCCAGAACTGCACAGAGTACTCCAGATGGGGTCTGACGAGAGCAGAGTAAAGGGGGACTAACTACAGCTGAAGACCCTTGCTAAAGTCCATCCCTTTCTTTCCAGTTGGTGACATCATGAACTGAACCCACAAGCCAGCATCATGTTCAGTGGTGGCACTGCTTTCAGTTCCAGCTCTGGTGTGTATTGCTTTCCTTTGCCCCCACCTGGCACCTAAGAATTTGTGATGCCCTGATGGTACAGCAGCTCTGAACTGCATTAAGACAGATGGACACGAAAGCCTTTGAATCAAGATCTTGATGAATAGGGAGAGATCTTGATGCCCTGTTGACTGCCTCAAGCCAGATTTTATTCTCAGATGCCATTCCTGCTTCAGACAGAGTAGATGATTTTGGCTAGGCCTCAATCTCTGAAGTATTTTGGTAGAAGTGTGCTGATGCAGACAATTAGCATCATAGAATTATAGAATCAGTCAGGGCTGGAAGGCACAAGGATCATCTAGTTGCAACCCCCCTGCCATGGGACGAGACACCTCACAGTAGATGCGGCTATCTAGAGCCTCATCCAGCCTGGCCTTAAACACCTCCAGGGATGGGGCTTCCACTATCTCCCTGGGCAACCCATTTCAGGGTCTCACCATCCTCATGTTGAAGAACGTTTTCCTGACATCCAGTCTGAATCTACCCATTTCTAGCTTTGTTCCATTCCCTCAAGTCCTATCATTACCTGACATCCTAAAGAATCCCTCCCCAGCTTTCTTGTAGCCCCTCTAAGGTACTGAAAGGCCACAATAAGGTCACCTCAGAGCCTTGTCTCCAGACTGAACAGCTCCAACTCCCTCAGTCTCTTCTCATAGGAGAGGTGCTCCAGCCCTCTGATCATCCTCGTGGCCCTTCTCTGGACATGTTTCAGCACATCTATATCCCTCTTGTAATAAGGGCTCCAGAACTGGACACAGTACTCCATCATGAGACATCTGACCTAGCCCCAGAAGACTGCCAGTTTCTTCTCTTCTCCAAAAGTATTGTTTCATCAATTACTTGTGAGACTGTTTTAAAAATTAAAGCCAACTTGCCTTCAAATGAAGGCAGCACTTTCTCCTCTTGCTGTCTGTTAATAGTCTCTCTGTGAGAGAGGTCATAGGACACTGATTTATACTCTGGAGCTTTCTGTGGATATAGGTTAAGATCATTTGAAGAAGCCACTAACTGACATTGTGACTTCCACCCTGACATGTGTGAATTAAGCCAATATTTTAACTCTCATAGCTGCAGAGCAGGAGATGTTGTGGACAGTTTACAGCCTAGTAACATATGAAAGTGGTGTCTGGTGTCCTCCCAGACAAGCCACTCCAATTCCTATGTCTCAGCTCTGATACCTGTGAAAGGAGAGAATAAAACTTCCTTCCAGCATCTGCAAGAACTAGATTCTTCCTCTTCTTGCCATCTTGGAGCACCAAGGAAAGTTAGGTAAGGTTTCCTAAAACTGATGTGTAAATATTTGGACAAACTTAACTCTGGCACCAAAACACTGTCTGAGCACAAGATGGCATAGATCTAGCTACACTGAAGGATGTGGGTGCCTTCCTCTCCCAAGCTGCAAGGAAACAGAGGTATGTGGGCAAGAAAAGGACTGTGGTATCACAGGACCAGTCCACGAGGTATATATGCCTCTATACACATCATCAGGGTAACTGTGTGGTTATGTCTTTGCAGCTGCTTTTAGTTTCTCATCACTGTTTTCTTCTCATTTTCCCTTTTTTTTTTTTTTTTTTTTTTTTTTGAAAACAGTCACCTGTTACCTTCTGGAAAGGGCATCTGACTAGTGATGATGTAGAATTGCTCTTGGAGCTTGTTTAGGAGACACTGTGCCCTTTTGACTTGCCAGACAACAGCAGTTGCTATGTGACTTCCTTTGCTTTGTTCCTTCAAGAGACCAGTTAGCATTTACAGTACTTTCTCAAAGGTATCATCCCTGAGATATGCTCATGTAAGAGTTCTTCAGGGAATTCCAGCTGCAAGGTGAGAGTAAAGGATTTTATCATTAAAAAAACCCAAACAAACAACACAGAACAAACGAACAAACACAAAATGCCACAGAAATCGTTGAGGAGATGCTGTTTTCATTTCAAGTGATTCTCTGAGGCAAAGACTGTAACTGAAGTAGGAAAGAAAGAGTTTTACCACTTCCAGTATAATACCATCTTTTTCAGGAAGACCTTAGAAATCCATTTCAATGCAAACCATTCGGGGAAGGGGGGGCCTGGATCCTCTTCCAAACATTCACCTGTTTTACACTTTCTCAGCCTAAACAGTGAAAATGTTAGACAAAAGCACAAAGCAGCCTAGCTCTTATTCCAGACAGAAAGGAAGGCAGTCAAGAGTAGCACAATTTAGATGCTTTAAGTTTGCTTGTTGAAGGCATGGTCAATGCTACTGATGGGTGAGCCCATCTAAGTGTTAAACTTGGCTCAGTCTAAGCAAGGAAAGAAAATGAAAAGGTTTTTTTCATTTTCTCTAAGGATATGGTGGAAATAAGCCAAAAAGTGTGTATTTGTACTGCTTTGCCTAAGGTAGCATAAGCACCTTTTCTGGTGAATCACTAGGTCCCCAAAGCCTTTGTTTCTCCTAAATGAATGTCAGGTATCCAGGGGAAATGCTGCCAGGTACAGGACACTGTCACAACGCTAGGCTAATGCATGATGGGTGTCTGTGGCTGAGGGTCTGCAGGATTCTACCCCAAGTGCCCTAGGATGATGTCTGGGATCTACTCGCCAGTATCAGTTTTTCTGTTTATTCTTCCTAAGAGCATTTTCCCAACTTGTCCACTATCTCTCAGAAAGATGGTGACAACAGTTCCTCACTGCTCAGGGGTCAGTACAAGCAAGGTAGTGGCAGGCAGGTGCACAGAATCATAGAATCATAGAATGGTAAGGTTGGAAGGACACCTCAAGGATCATCTAGTTCCAACCCCCTGCCATAGGCAGGGACACCTCCCACTAGCACAGGTCACTCAAGGCCTCATCCAACCTGGCCTTGAACACCTCCAGGGAGGGAGCAGCCACAACCTCCCTGGGCAACCTGTTCCAGTGCCTCACCACCCTCACTGGAAAGAACTTCCTCCTAAAGGACAGGATAGTCTTGGAGGTGAAGGAAGAGGTGGACAAAAGAGCACTGCTACCATGATGCTATGGACAAGTTACAGCAAGGTTTGGAAATAAATCTTCATCTTACAGAAGTTAAGGGGGGCAGGGACAAGCCCACTCTGATAAATCTAAGGCTTCCTTGCAGCCTCAGCAGTCATGTTAACATGCACTAGATGAAGAACTGTTTGATGTTAATTGCTTGACTGCTTTAATTTAACATAGGCTTCTAAGTCCTGCAGTCAGCTATGTGACAAGACAAACTGATGCTTACCTCTTACTTCCTTTACCTTGGCTCCCCCAGTGCTGCATGGTCAGTATATATATGCCTGTGCACTAGAATTATCCATAGAGCTGACAAGTTGTTGTTTTTTTCCAAGAGTAACGTTTCACACCTGAAATGACTGGACTCTGATTTGAGGCAAAGCTGCTCCGGCTTGAGTTAAGTTTTTCCTCCAGGTAACAGCCCCAAGGCACCAATAACTATCACCAGCAACCAGGTTAACAACGGTTGAGCTGCAGGGCTACTCATCAACAGTGCAATGACTGCACTTTCATATCAAATGGCCTCTGATGATGTGACACTTGGATCACTCATGCAATGCAGTCGGTGTCCCTCTGGACTTGCTGACAGACACAGTGGTCTCATGCCAGAACACCACACAGATTGAGAAGATCACTTACCACAGACCAGTGTTTTGAACTGTGAGGTTAAGAGCATGGCTGAGGTACCTTTCTAAGATGGTCTTAGCACTCTGGGCTTCCTTCTGCAATCCATGCCAAGGGGCTGGCATGCAGAGGGATGCAGGGTTGCTGAGTACAACTTCTGCCTTTCTCCTCCTTTTGTCTTTTGGCTCTTTGCTGTCCAAGATGATGTAGGATAGGATCACCACAGAGGACAGAAAACACCCTCACTGTTTCTAAGTAATGCACTGCTCGTTGTGCTAATTTGATTAGGAAGAGCAGTAGGTTTGCAGCCAGGCATGGCAAGCCACCAGCAGCCAAGAGCTGTGTTGTGCAGAGCCAGCATGTGGTTCCAGGCTAGGGCTGGCCATGCGCTTGCACTGATAAACTGACACACCCAGCCTGGCTCCACCGGGGTGTCTGAGCCTGTGCAGCAGATGCCTGCTAATGTGGCTGCAGCTTATCCTGCAGTCACTCTGTTACAACCAGCAAGATACTGTCTTAGGCTCCTTATCTCAGCCTCTGGTAGGGTTTTGCATTGAGAGAACTCAGGCTCTGTTTCCCATGCCCATTACAACTTCAATGACGTAAAAGCAGAGGAAGAAAGACATTCTGTACCAAGGAATGCTGGGTCTTTCTCTAAAGAAAGTGAGGGAGGATCCCTCAGTAAGGTGCACTCTTATACCGCAAGCTTTGCTGTTCAGTTCCCCAGTTAGGAGGGAGGCCTTGAGGCGAAGAGTCTCCCTGCTGCTTCAGGACCCCACAGACAACAGGGCAGTGGTGCAGTCTACCTTGAGCCCACCAGCCAAGTTCAGCACTTATGGACAGGTGCAAGAGGCTGGCTGCTGCTTTGAGAAAGCCTTCCTAGACAGGCATATGTCTGGAAGAGTGTTGCTGGAAGACACTTCCAACTGCAGTTCTCCTCCCCCATTGCAGGATAATTCCCCTCAGTGAGGACCATCGCTGTGTGCTAGGCCTAGAAGCAGGTTCATCTCCATCAAATGACCACAAACCAGTGCTCACACTCAGTATGTTGACCAGAAAGGAAGCTGGGAGTCTTGGATCACTGCATATAAACAAGCAGTACCATAGGATTGAGTTTATCCTCACTTACATAAATATAAACAATCTGACCAGAAGCAAGCAAAGGTACCTGATTTTGCAAGGTGTATGGAGCTACCAAGGGAAGCTACAGTGAAATTGGCCACCTCTTCAAACCATTTACCACATCACAAGGCAGAATGAATCAATAATATCTATCGAGCTGGGAAAGCTAATCTGCATCCAGAGCATCATAACAAATTAAAAGGAAATAAAATCAGTACAATTCCACTGGCTCTCATTACTATCACAGTGGAGGATAATTAAAATCCATGGGCCACATTCAGCAGTGGAAGAACTCTCCTAGAGCCAGAGGCCCTGTAAAAGGGTATTGCTTTTTCCAGATGCTAAATGTTTCATACAGCAGCAAAAATGGTAAAATGGGCAGAGAGGATAGGGCCGGGTAAGAGAGGAACCTATTTAGGAGCCAAGCATTCTGCTTTTTCCTGTTCCTCACCAGGAGTGATGCTACTTTTGCGCTTGGTGGGCTGAATTTCAAAAGCTCCAGGCATTTGTATGTGAGACTCCTACTCCAATTACAAGGCCTTCCCAAGCCAATACACATCTGCCATTCATCAGCCCTAGCTAAGAGCCCTATCCTGCCTCTTCCCTGCTACACTGCTTTACCCTGCTCCCTCTGAGCTCTTTTCTCCTCCCTCCTCCTCAGCACAGCCATCCCTGCTACACTTTCTGTTCCTCACTACAGAAACTTCTTGCCCAGAAGGTACTTTGCCATCCTGTTGCCTGATGAGGTTGTCAAGCCATCTTTCTGTGCCTTACTATAAACTCCTCATTCTTTGGCCCTCTCGTGTTCCTGAAGAAGCTGCTGAAGAAGGACTATCATGTGCTCTCCCATTTGCACTCCCATTACAGCTTCGTTCCAGCCCTGCATGAATTAGGAGCTAAAGCTGTGCTATTACAACAGGGATTCAACATGACACAACATCTGCCCTCACCTTTGTACCCCTCCCCATGGGCTCTGTGTCAGCTCAGTCCATATTCTCACTGAGTGGAAGGACAATGTGTGATCCATAGAAAGCACATCACTGGTCACCACACACAGCACCATGTCCAACTAATCAGTACTGCAGCATGAGGTGAGTGCAGCCACTGCAGAGGCACTCAGTGGCAGCTGATGCTGACATCCAGTGAGACTGCGGATGTGAATGACAAAGTTTGGTTCAGAGGGTTTTGGGGTTGGGAACAGGCATGAAAGGAGAGAGAAGAAATTAGCTTGGGGAAGTCTGTGTTTGCAAAAGATTAGATTTCAGCCTTTTTGTCCAGCCTTCAAGTTTATGAACCTCTTAACTCCTATTACCACACCCTGTGCATGGCTTCCACCCACGAAAGGCAATGCTGACATCAGCAGGATTAGGCGGCCTCTAAGCACCGTATGTGGCAAACTCCAGCCTGCACATGTATGTTACTGCTGACCACTTTTACACATGAACACATTTACTATGCAATATTTATAATAATGAACAAAGATAATCCAAAGTGGATTGTTAATGCTATTTTACAAATTTATGTAGTATGGTCCTGCAGGTGGAATCACAGACTGAGGGTTGTATTTCCACAAGTAACGCACTCTTGTTCAGAGCCCGGAAAGCTAGACATCACACTTGACTTAGCTTCACCCCAGTATGCCTTCTGAAAGTTCAGTCACTCTAGGAACACGTACCCACTTCTGTATTCACATTCAGATCCACCAATGAACAGCACGAATGTCACATTCTTAAAAGTACTCAGTGCCTATATTCATAGCTGTAATATCAGAACGTACTACATCATCTCACCAAAACTAAGTCTTTGCATCTTTCATAGAATCATAGAACGGTAAGGTTGAAAGGGACCTCAAGGATCATCTAGTTCCAACCCCCTGCCATAGGCAGGGACACCTCCCACTAGTACAGGTTACTCAAGGCCTCGTCCAACCTGGCCTTGAACACCTCCAGGGAGGGAGCAGCCACAACCTCCCTGGGCAACCTGTTCCAGTGTCTCACCACCCTCACT